>JAQIXS010006272.1:0-11002 GCA_034700785.1 Rossiulus vilnensis | reverse complement strand
AGTAGGCCTACTGATTTGATTTGAATTGAAAGGTCTCAGAAAGAACATATTTGTTGATTGGAAATCCACTGCCTACTTGGGCATTTCCATGTGAAAGAATTGGAATTAACTTCACAACTGTCTAATAGCTTTCTGTAATGTATCATATTTGCATTTTGTATCAAATGTCCCTAATTCTTCCATGACTAATTCCCATATAATTCCAGGTTAGCGGGAACCCTAATTTTTCATGAACTCTCCAAGACGGTTCAAGAACTTTACTGAAATTTAGACCAATTGTATTTGTATTTTGTATCAAATTTCCCTGATTCTTCCCAGGTCAGTGAAAGCCGTGATTTTTCCTGAACTCTCCAAATCTTCCAAACCCTAATTTAATAACATTTCAAAAACTTTATTGAAATTTCGATCAATTGTATTTGTATTTTGCATCAAATTTCCCCGATTCTTCACAGGTCAGTGAAAGCCGTGATTTTTCCTGAACTCTCCAAATCTTCCAAACCCTAATTTAATAACATTTCAAGAACTTTATTGAAATTTCGACAATCAAACTGTATTTATATTTTGTATGAAATTTCCCCGATTCTTCCAAGTAAAGGACTACTTTCCATACGATCCCATGCATCATTTTTCCAGCACTGTTAAAGACCCTGAAAAGAACAACAAAATTCTTTTCACGGATTACTGAAAAAGTGTAAACAACTGGTTAAAGGTTAGACATTATTGGCATTACGACTGCAGTTTTCTTTTAATGATGAGTCGTAACTTCCATTAAGTCTTTTTCTCAACTCTTTCTTCAAAGCACCACGAATATATTACGTACATCTGAGGGGAGGTTAAAACCCAAGGCTCAAACCCAACCCACACCGGAAAGGAGGTTGAAAACCTCGGGCGAAACTTGGCTCATTTTTTAATGGATTTTTTTTTATTAGTCGCTAGATGGTTGCGACCACATGTTCTCGTTTTATTTTCAATTGTCGCCGGTCGTCAAAAGTGAAAATGAAAACGAAAAAAAAACTCTAGCAAGACTCGTTCAGGGCAATTCAGGGCCAACGAGTTGGGAACGAAATACTGCTTGGACTGCAATAATACTGTCAATAAAAGCTGTCATTTCTTCGTTGCGCTGTCGAGATAATTCCTGCCCTCCCAGCGCAATCTAACAGCTGCTGAATATATATATATAAACGACCAAACCTTTTTTAGTGTTCACCAAATAATGTTTTGGGGAATAAAATTCCAGATAAGGTTTTGGGGAATAAAATTCCAGATGCTCTATCTACGTGTGACCACAACGTGCTACAAAGTAGTTTAAATAAATATTACCGAAATTCGACTGATTTATCGAGGGGAAACGATTGAAATTTAGGCATAAAACTACATGTATTATCAAATTGTTGAATTATTGAAATGAAAGCACAGCAATGCTAAAACTTCATATTTTTGGAGGCAATTACTCACCATATCGGAATTATTAAATTTCGGACTTATAATTTGCGAAAAAGCATGTTAAAATGAAGTTAAAATTAAATAAAGTAAGTAATAAAACGATATTTAAGGCTATGTTTTTGTGATGAAAAATACATAATTTTTTTTCAATTAAATTACCTGTTTAAAAACGTCCCTAAAAAACAATTTTTATATCCTGAGTTAATGATAATAATATAACATGATAGGATAATTATGTAAAAGACTAATTTAAATTCAATTTTGACGTCACTTAGGGCCGGTTGTACTATTGTAGGTTAAACAAAAAGTTAGATAACCTGAGGTTAACAATAATCACAAGTTAACCGAAGGGTTAATAGGTTTTTGTTGAACCATTTTACCATAGGGATTTTTAACCCAGGTTAAAGTAAACATGGAGATGGCCCGTTGCAGCTAGGAATTCTGGGAAAACTACCTTATATTACAAACCGTAGGTTAACCCTGCCTATTAGTTGGGTTAAGGTTACCCCCCGTAAACCCGTAACCCCCCACATGTACTGTACATGTAACGACCATTTTTGCACACATCAACTTTTTCCCATTTATGCGGTTGTTGCTTACATCCACTTAAAATATTTAACCTCCACTTTTTCGCAATACCATGTCTCCACCACAGCTGCGTTTCAGCAATGTCAGCATTTTCTGTTACTAAGCAAGGCTTCACAACGGACATATTTCGCTGAGCATTTATAAAAAAACAAAACACAAATATAACATTTCAAATATATTTCCATCAATGTCTGTTTGAGGCTTTTGTTCAGAAACAATTATGATCATGCATGGCCATTTATTTCCCCACGCACATACACACACACGTTAGCACAATTTTATAATGAAACGTCCATTGTGCAAAAAACAACTTTGGGCACACCGTCTACGTGTACATGTGGTGAAAAAACATGACAAAACGGAAACTTTTCAAAAAGGAAAACGACAGAATCAAGCTCTTATAAATTAATTAGTTTAGCCATATTATTATTTTTTCACTGCGGGCCTGGGTTTATCGCATGGTGGCCTTGGTGGTAATCTAAAATGGAGGACTTTTCAATATCTTCTCAGGGTCTATAATCAACCTTTCACTTTTAATTAGCTTTCAACAATTGTTACCATAATACGAACACTTTAAATTTCAATTGTACAAAGAATACTCAAAAACTGTCCATAAAAGTTAACTAAACTGGATATTTATCGTTACTTAGACCCCTCCACGAATATTGCTACCTCATTTGGAATCCTTACAGGATGGGTCTCTTGAGTACCAGAACTCGAAATGGTACAATGCAGAGTAGCTACATTCGTCGCCTGTTATAATACCCAATGATCAATGGTCTTTCCAGTGGGAGAGACTGAGATCAATCCTCGAGGGAGACTCAATGCATGGGACGTTTTGAAAAATCTACTTTGCCTGGGAATACCTGTTAAAGGCTTTAAAACGACCATTGCACCCCCTCACCCCCTTATACATGGCATATCACTTGCTGAATTGAATACCGATTTGGTGGAGGAAATCTTTAAACGAAACCACCGAGGTGGTAAAACCACACATTCAAACCCACTTGTGGAAATCCGAGCAATCCGTTCGGATCCATGCCATTTGTCTTTTTTTCTTGCAGGCCATCAGACGTTGGAATTCTCTTCCAAAGGACAGCTCTACGCTTACAGAAATTCAGTTTGACAATGCTGATGGTGATCATCAAGTTGAATAAAACAGATTAACATGGGTTGATGGATTACACCCCCTTTCAACATGGTAAATCTTTGCATCCCAACTTATGCGTATTGATATGAATTTAACGAAACTTCAGCCATTAAAGTAGGTGGCCATAATGCTATATGGATATCCAATCTTGACATCGAATTATCATCGACTTTGCAAGGTCTTACAAGAGCTTTCCAGACCTCTAGAGACCCCCATACCAGATTAACGTTTTGCCCTTGAATGCACTGGGTTTATACCCCTTCTTGAGTGATTTCAAACATTTTTTTTGAAGCTCAATGAGGTCTTAGGTTCAAACTCTGGGAAGCTTGACCGGAAGTGGAGATCACTGACGATCATTTACCGAACCGGCACATCCAAAGGTCACACACACAGGTACATGAAAAACTAGGTGAAACGGTACTGTGACTGGGCCTGTAACAGGCGACGGAAAGGAAGCAAAGGAGCATGGTCCAGATAGGAGGCCTAATTTCTCTGGACCGGAAGTAGTAGTGGGGTACTGACCGTGCTCTCGTCGCTGGCCTGGAAGACGTAGCAGTTGCGCGCCTGGGAATCCTGCGCGTTTTTCATGAGATACGCGAAGCATTTCTTGTTGTTGGACGTCTGTATGAAGCGGTAGACGTGGGTCAGTCTGTGGTCCAGCCAGGTGGTGTGCGTCTGAGCGCACATGCACAGAAGCTGACCAGTGCCCCTCCTGATGTCCAGCTTCACGGGGCGCCCCTTCTGGCCTCTGCGTTTCACCTCGGCCACCAGCCAGGGCAGCATGGCCGGGGTGTACCTGCGGTCCAGGGTGATGGAGCCGAAATACACGGCATCGAAGACCGTTTTGGAGCTTGAGGACCCATGGTCTCCTCCGAAGTCCTTGCTGGGCTGACATTTGCCCTCGCCTTTGCCCGTCGTTTTCTGCTGCGCATTCGACATTTCGCCGGCCGAAAAGCGAGTGAAACGCGCGTCAAATCCCCTGCATTACGCTCCGTAAAACCGCTAAAACTGCTTCCGTGCGAAATCAACAAGTTCGGAGTGAAGGTGATTTCTCCTTGGCCTGTCCTTGCTTATGCCTCGCTCTCTTCTCCTCCGCTAGCTTCACGCTCTGCCGCCATCTTGGGCAATGCCTTCGCTTTTAAAGCGCTTCGGCCTCGGGATCTTCTCCGCGTGGTGGCGCTGGCCTCGCCCGAGATTATGCCCTACGAATTAAGCGATGCGGAATTCATTTGACGTCGGCCATGTTGGAAATCGTGACGCATCGGAAGTTGACATCGAGTCTAATGGAAAAACTAATTACACATTTGGGAGTTTAGTCTTCAATTTTATACAAAAATTTGCTTCGAAATGTTATTATCAAAGGAATGTCATCGGCGAAAATTTTGAAAGAACTGAATTACAAATGTAGGGTTTCAGCCTTGAAAATCATGCAAAAAAACATTAGAAATTTGTTTGAATTAAAAAGAATGACGGGATATAGGCGAATTGTTTTTTTGCAAAACGCATACTGGCCATATATACTGATATTAACAGTCCCAAAAACCACCATAATAGTGATATCAGTAGTCCCAAAATACAGCATATATTTTTGTGGGAGCCCCGTGAGATTACGACCAGGTTTTATCTACCGGCCGCATCGACCTGTTAATTATATTGGGAAATAAAACTGGCGTTACGAAATACGTTTAATCGTATCGAGAACTGAATCCTCGTCCAAATTTAACAACCTGTTTGAAGCCGTGTTTCGCTGCATTTGGGTGCATTGGAGACATTTACACATTATTTGCTTCGAATTCGTCTGAAAATTGCATAATTAATTTTTTCATGTTTGAATTTTTTATTTTTTTTTTGGTTTTTACAATTCGAAAATTTTCGGTTTATATATAAAAAAAAGTAAATAAATCTGAAAGAAACCTTTATGAGACCTTCGGAAATTAGTGTTTCCCAACTGAACGTTTGTTTCGAGTTTATTTGCTTTTTTTCAAATAAACGGGACATTTTCTGATTACAAGAAATAGCATAGACCCCAGGGGACAACAAATTCTATACGGAGATAAATAAATTTAGCAATTATAACCAGTACTTTAAGCAAAAATTTGTAATTTATTTGTACGGTGAAGAAATGTCTAATTCAGAGCAGGATGCAAGGGGGAGGGAGGAAGGGAAGGCCTGTTTCTAATAATTAAACTGGGGCAAATTACATGATATTGACCCCTGTCGGTTTTTCTGGATACGCCTCTTAATACTAAGTACATTTAGGAACCTGCTTCGAGGCGACATCAACAATCTAAGTTTAAAATTTCCGCCATTTCTATTAATCAAACAGCCAAAATCTCAAAGACGCTTCAGCCTTGTCGGAACCATTTCTGGGCCAAAACTAAAAGGCAACTCATAAATATGTTGCCACAAATGTTTGACGTTTATTATTTAAATATTAAGAAAATAATTGCAGGGCAAAGTTAGTAGCATAAACGGTCGCACGTATGTTTTTAAACATAATTTTGAAAGTTATTTCATTATGCTAAACCCCCACTACCACAAGTAAGTCATATTTTGCGAAATCAGATATGCCTAGCTAGTTACTTTAATCTAAACAGTAACTATTTTCTCATCCTATCCAAAAAAATCGTAATTTTCTAAAAACTTCAATTTGGCAAATTTACCATTACAACGAAATTAGTATTCTTATTAAAAGTTTTCTTGTCGTTCCCTGTCCTCATGCACCCTCACTAGATTCTCGTTATGGTTGACACCACGACGTTATAATCTTAAACCGGAAGTGGGGACAAAGAACTCACCTCACGACATCTTTATAGGTCGCGCTTGCCCATAGGCCATAGGATTGCATCCTACAGATGCAATCTGCAAATAAAAATCGATCAATAAATAATAATACAGCGCATGTGCAGGCAAATTTCAGTAAAATTTCTGTATACAAATTCTGACAAAGTATGGCGCCACAGCAAACGCTTCGACGACAGACTTTTCCATCGCGGTAAATTCAAAACAATTCAAAACGCTCCCAAATGATCAAGGCTCTCCAGTGAGAGAGGCACTGCGATCAAGACTCGAGGGAGACTCAATGCATGGGACTTTTTGAAATACATGTACTTAATTTGGACTGGAAATACTAATTTAGTGGAGGAAATTGTTGAATGAAACCATTAGTTACATTCTAACCAGTTTATGAAAATCACAGCAATTCGTTTGGATCCATACAATAGGTCATTTTTCTTGCATGCCATCCGCAGTTGGAATTCTCTTCAAAAGAATAGACCTAAGCTAACAGAAATCTAGTTTGGCAACGATGATGGTGACCATCAAAATGAGGTGGTAACCACTGAATAAGATATAAATTAATACAGGTTGATAGATACACCCCTAAACACATGGCACATGTTTGCTTATCGTTTCTGTCTAATGTTCGGAGTTCATTTGAGAGGTGAGAGCGATAGTAGCCATCGAGAGTAATCGCAGATGGTCTGTCCACTCGATAGTCTTATCTCTCGGGAGTGAGTTGAGAGGGAAATCGCGACATCAGCTCTCACAACCGTGTCCATTTCATCTTCCGAGAGCATCTGCTTATAGTCCATCAGAAGCGGATACGACGTACATGCATGAGCTAGAAACAAAACAGAGATGACACTCGCATTGGGAAATTTACACCTGAAGTCTGATTATGCCAAGCTCATCCGTCTAATTTTTGGTCTATTAATGAGAGCACTCTCGATTACACGAATAATAATAAAAATAGCATGGGTTGATGGATTACACCCCCTACCACATGACACCCTGTTAAAAAGATCAGTATGTGATTCTCTACTGATATCAATACAACATTAGTGATATATCACTCTGTTTCAATACTGATATCCTTATATATAGCTGTTTTCTGAACTACTGATATCAGTATGCTTAGTGGTATCACTACATTTCTTACTAACATCACCACATATTTGTATAGTTGTACTGATATCTACCGTACTGGCATTTTTTCCACCATGGCGTACACCAGGGAATGATTGTAGGGCACTTAGTTGAACTGAGTACAGTGGCGCACCCAAGACCTACTATAGGGGTGGGTGGGTGGGGCACCAACTTTTTTTTCCCGATTTATTATGGATGCCGTAGGCAAAAATTTTGAAAAATTGGGTTACAAATACGGTATTTTACGTATTGCAATTTAATACAAAAATTCTGAGCAATTTCCTAATTAAATTAAAAGGAACACCGTAGGCGAAAATTTTGAAAAACTGGATTAGAAATAATAGTAAAATTTAATCATTGCTTAAAAATTTAGCAAGAAAATTTCATTAATCAAGTATGAAAACATGGACTGCTTTTGGCCCTCTGATGATGATGGTGGGAAGGGGCCAGTACCCACCTCCTGGGTGCGCCACTGGCTGAGTACCTTTCCCGCAACTCTCGAGAGCTGCCATCACTCTCACCTCTCAAATGGGCACCCCTCATAATCCAACTTCGTCCTTGACTTTTTCTGGCTGTTGTTTTTTTGCGCAAAAATCTCTCGTCACACACAGTGGTATGGTTTGAGGGGGTGACGGGTGTTGCGGCGAATAGGGGCGCCCCCTAGGCCTGGAGCTAGAGAGCAAAAGGAGAAAAGGAGAAGACGAAAGTAAAGAAGAAAAAAAAGGTGGTAAGCTGAAGCGCGTTTATTGTAGCGTAAACGAAAGCAGCAAAAAGTGTTTCAGCGAATCAGCTTGCATGATCGCCCCCTTCGGTTGTTACTTATGGATGACAGATTCCTCGGATGCCTCCTACCGTTAACTACCAGCGAAAAATCAAACGCCGAATTTTTGCGGCGAATTTTCGACGTTTCTGCAATTTATCGACGTCTTGGCTTCACTTCCACGAGGGTTGGGCGGACGACGAACGATTGCTTTTGATTTCATCAGTCCAAATACTGCAGGGGAGAGTTCAAGGGGATGAGGGAAAAAAAGGACAAGAAGGCGAAAAATAAGGGCGCGACAATAATCGCTGCATAGGCTAAA
Organism: Rossiulus vilnensis; assembly: GCA_034700785.1. Lineage (NCBI taxonomy): Eukaryota > Metazoa > Arthropoda > Diplopoda > Julida > Julidae > Rossiulus > Rossiulus vilnensis. The sequence continues at coordinate 2,812 of JAQIXS010006272.1, read as the reverse complement.
TTCTCGCTAATCATTCGCGCATCCAAAGCTATTCATGTCTAGGCGAAATAAGAAAAGATAGTTATTAATAAAGAAGTTGGTAAGTGTAGCATAAATACGTGCCCCTTGCGACAAGCTTTTCTGCCTAACACGTGAGCAATCTCAATTGCCGTTGTTAAGGGTATAAAAAACCTGCTTAATATCAATAACAAATTTAAAAATCTCAAACGAAATACCATTTATAATACCAGTATGACAAGCTATTAATGGTTTGTCGAATCTACGAGAAATTAAAAAGCAGTTAGTGAATGAAACAAAAATGGTACAAATTCCCCCACCGACAAGCCTCCCTGCCTATTAGTTGTGCTATTTCAAATGCTGTTGTTTATACGATACGATTTTGTAAACATATTTACTAATCATACAGACAAGGCGAAATTAACGAAGATAGATTGTGTTCAGAGAAATTAACACAATAGTATTATTAATAATATTAATAATGTAAAACATGTAATAATGATTATTATTAAGTAGTATGTACGAAAGCAGGCTGAACTATACACAAGTTATTATTATTCCTTGCAACACGCAGCCCAGCCTAACTCTATTGCTAGTGATAATTGCTGCTATTCAAGGCGAAAACAAATACTAACTAATAATCAAACAACACAAAAAAACGCCAGTAATAATAAACATCCTTAACTCTTCTAATTTGTTCTCTAGTTATTTGTATTTCGATCGCTTTTTATTACTTGTCAAAACAAACAGAATTTAGCGAAAATGTAAATATTGGCATATGCGGAAAGCCGCGAAATGTCAACAATAATACTAAAAAAATTATCATTCTGTAGATTCAAGTACGTTTATCGTTAACACATCGATCGCACTTCGTTATTTGTCAAAACAAGGCAAAGCTCCGACAAAAACATTAAAGATTATTATAACAGACATTTTAGAGATAATTTAATTGATGTCTGCATAACAGGGGCGCAAGTAATCAATAGCGAAGAACTATTCTTGAAGGATAAAACGTAAAACTATTTTAACGTTTATGTTAATTTGCAGTTCTAAAATTTATATATTGTCATCATGTTCCACATTAATACGATATTACCAGAAGATATTATTGTATACAGTGGAAACTGCAGCATACGGTCGCAAAATATGGTCAAAAAACGAGAAATAATCCTTCACAAATGTAAAATTAAAGTGAATGTTTCTCACAGGAAAATTTCCCAAAACGAAGAGAAAATTGCAAAACTAGCCCACTTATTCCAAGGGTGCCAAACCACATCTTACTAAGCGCCAAAAAATCAACTTTTCAGGAGTGGGAAAAATTGTAATACTTTCATGAAAATATGCATAGCACCAAGTTCAGATGTTGTACACCACTGACTAATATCTGCACAAACCATACTGATACCAGGTACAGATGTATTGATCAGTACAGATGTGGTTTGGCACCCTTCATTTAATAAGTTATCCTTAAAGCTGGAGTAGGTTTAGCAGCGCCCTCTGCGCCTTCCGTTTTTTCCGGGCAGGCGAAGCGACCCTTATCTTGGGCACGATGATGATGACCAAGAACAAAAAAACGTTTCTAATTTACGTCTGATGATGATGGATGGCTGTGAGCGCCAGGGGAAATTAGTCGCTGCTTATTGGCTGGACGCTTCTCATAAGGAACACGTGTAACGGTCCGAACGAACACATATTTGGTATGAGAGGAGGCTGACCGTCAGATGGTCAAGGAGGAAAAAAACTGGACATATTTCGAGTCATGACACAACCTCTTTCGCCGCTTCAGCTCTCTCGCATTGGCCAACGTTTAATGAAAATTATGGATTGGCCAATTGGTATAAGTTTATATGAAATACAGAAAATGGCAAAATGACGAGATAATGACCATGATGATTCCTTTAACATTCGCGATACGAAGTTAGTCATGAATGCTAGGATAAGACAACATGTTTTGGCACATCTTTTTGGTTATTTTCCCATACACTTGTGAGCAAAGAAACTGGCCCATCTGAAGATATTAAAGATTGCGTTTTGTTCAGCAAGTAGATACACAATTTTAAAATCGGAATAGCTCGTTTTGTGAACACTTTAAAGCATTTTTTAAATGCACCTAAATTGACTAATATTCCTCTTGAATTTCGTGTGAGAATAGCCTGAAAATGAAAATCCATAATTTCACACCGATAGTATAGAAAATGCTACAAATAAATTATGCAATACAATATCAATGCAGTCTTTTATCTCAAAACATCGTATTCCCCACAGAAACGCTTTTATAATGACAGGGATTAAGGCATGAAGATGTCCATAAAACAAATGCAAATGGTTTACTGATGTTTTAATGCTTTTCATATGAGAAATAGATGAGGAATTTTAGTCAGATTAGGGGCATTTTAAGAAGCCACAAATTGTTTACAAAACGAGCTATTCCGTGGTAAATTGGAAATCTACTTACTGGATTAAATACATTTCGTTTAATACCCTTTAGGTGGGCCAGTTTCTTTTTACACAAAGTGTTCACGACCAAATGACGCTGATGAGCAATGTTTGCGCATACCTGGACCTGCAATAGATTACAGCAATGCATTAAAATGATTTTACTTCTTAACTACAGGCAAAACAATGAAATCACACGGTATGCCCTACACATCGCCGAACAAGTGTTTATTTTCTAAACCGAAGAAAACAGTATCTGTAACCAGTGTAGGCGAACAATGGACTGGACAGTCTAGTGTGATATACTGCACGTCCGTGTTGGGTGTTATCGCTGACCCCCATTTTATGGGCGCAGGGCAAACAAACAAAGCAGCCCCCT
>JAQIXS010006271.1:0-11008 GCA_034700785.1 Rossiulus vilnensis | reverse complement strand
TGCTTATTCCTCGACAACGAATCTGCCATCCACGCGATCCGGAACGAGGTTGAGAACAACACAACCAAGTACTTCGTAATGAAATTAAGATTTGTTAGGGACCATTTTAGGAAAGGGTTATTTAAATTGTGTTTCGTGAGTACCAAGTACAATTTAGCAGACTTGCTCACAAAACCCCTTTCACTGTGCCGCATTGAGACGTTAACCCCCTATTTGCGGGATCAGTCGCCATGATTAGAATGGTGATGACATGCTACGGGGGAGAATGTTGTTACTTGAGGTAAATTAGCATGTCCTCATGCATAAAGATTTCCCGAGTCCAATAGCAAATTGTGTAATGGACAAACAAATGTACTTACCCATATACGTCTGCTTCCTGGTCCTGGGATGGAGGAAATATCTGTCTGTGATCCTGGATCTGAAAAAAAAACCCAAGATTAATGTCTAAGTGTTCATGGTTAGATGATCAAATTGAGAATAACATTAATGACTATTAATTTAATTTATCAAGTCGGATAACAAGTGAATTAATGTTAATAGTAATTGAGGGGCGTTTAAATGTTCCCTCTGCACGGAGCAGACGATTGGTGGCGCATCCTTGCTGTCCCTATGAGACCCAGTACGTTTTGACTGAGAGTTGGTTTTTAAGGCTCACCCCTATGGGTCTCAGTCGGTTTTTGTTTTTGCTGTGCAAGACTGCTAAGAATTCAAGATGGACGTTTTTCCTGAATGATGCTGTTCTTTTGTGTTTGGGAGACAAAAAGGCCAAATTGTGTTATTTTAACCTGCTAATGGGTGATAATATCTCATCTGGTGGATACTTGTGTTACGTTCTCCAGTAGCTGAACTGTTGTGTGGCTACAGAAGATGGCCCAGACAGGGCATATCGTTTTGTGATGATGATTTCCGAATTTCTGCTGAAGTTTTCCGAACCTGTGAATAAAGAAGGACTGGAGAAACGTAAATACGGTATGGTTATCTATGACTCTTTGATTTCACAGATCTGGCTTCCTCAACATTCAACACGCTTCGCTGAAGAAACGGGCATCGCGGGAGCCAGTGGATCCTAACAGCAACGAGCTAGAGAAGTCCTGGCAATGGGGAAGAAGGATGCCATGCATTAGCAGAAGGATTGCCCCAGTGCATCTAAGCAACCGATGGACCGGACCGGTCATCCGCTGGCTCGGTCACTGAACTCCCGGAGTAGGGAGAAGCCGGATGATCCGCCATTGGGCAGACCTCCAAGTGGTTCAAGGAGTTGCGGCCCTGCGAAACCTCCCAAACTTTGGCTGTATACACCAGGAGTAACAGCATTGTTGGTCGAGGAACCGTCGCTTTCACGGTGTTTGGTGCGAGATACGCCGTTGACAATGTTTGGTACGCACCCAAGGCATCTAGGAATCTCCTGTCGGCCTCTTAGGCAGCATGCCAGGCAGGAACGACCTGGGATGGTAACGGATCAAGAATCCAAACCTACGATGCCGAAGGCAAAATCGGCCTTCTATTCCGGTGTGTCGGACGCCTCTTCCTGGTAAAGGCAAATCTGGATGTGGATTCCCAGTAACGACAGATCAGGACAGAAATCACAAGGACAGCGGCCAATACAGACAAGACCAGGACCGGCCAAAGACCTGGCAAGATAGCTAAAGACGGCGATCTTAAGCTTTGGCACGAGCGGCTGGCACATACGGGACAGGACATGGTGAAACGAATGTCCAAGGGTGATGCCGTGCAGGGCATGGCTCCCCTGACCGAACCCAAGGTCCCATGTGCGGCTTGCTAAGAGTGCAAGGCCAATCATCCGTCGACAGAGACTTACGACAAAATCTCGACCAAAGCTTTGTTGTCATTTGATAATGTGCAAATAGCATGTCATCATGCTGAGTAAGATCCCTAAATTCATTAACGAGTAGTTAAGGGAGAAGAAAACTAAAAGTACTTACCAGAAACATCGTCTGCTCCTTGGTCTGGAGATGGAAACACGTTTGTTTTCCTGGATTTCGGGACCTGTAGTGAAAAGAAAAGCGTTTTGCGTTAATATGTATTCATTTTTTCCTAAACTCCATTTGTTGAAATCTTGAGTTAACATTCATTAACTAGTATTGACACAGAGTTGTCATTGTAGGCCAACACCGAAGAATGGTGGCATGTGCTAACTGTTTGGGGGCAGGGGGGCTCACCCTTTGGAGGCTCCGTAGTTTTTGGGAACAGTGTTTTTGGCCTCGCCCCTATAAGGTGCAGTAGCTATGGCCGCCTAGGTGAATCAGCAGTGGATGTTTTTCCGAGCATCTAAATGTGCGAGCCTGAGCGGTTTGGGGCCGGTTTTTGCCAGTTTACCAATCATCATCGCCATTGTTTTCGCTATTGTATGCTGTTGGATGTATTGTTGCTGTGGATTGGGTTCACTGGCTAGTGAATTGATTTGTGTGCCAATTTTCGCCGATTTTGAATTACCGAGCATGGATCATCCAGTAAACATGGCATTAAACCTTTTCATCAAAATAAAACAAACTGGTTTTTTCTCCTTTGTCTACTATTCACAGATCTGACAGCCTCTTAATTCAACAATGATAGCAGAGCGTGGTGGCCAGATCTGGTAAATGCGCTCAAGGAGGACGGACATTTTCGTCCCTTGGTTTTCCGATCGTTTTGACTGTTGTTAACGCCATTTTCGCCGCCCTGTTGGACTGTAAAACGGATCTGAGGCCTCAGAACTGTTCCTGGGAACTGTATACGGTCACCTGTATGTGAATGGGTGTGGATTGACGCCAGATTGACAAGAAAATCGATCGCCGAAAATGTGTATTCGAAACGAGGCCTATCTGCCGAGCGCGCATGTCCCCAACGGTTTGGGCTTTTACCTCACGGCCTGAATCTTTGTTTAAGAGCATCAGGAACGACAGGGAATGTCCACCAGTTCGAGCTTAACACCGGAACAGTGTTTGGGCATCTCTCTTGTTGAGGAAGAGTGTGTGATTGACGTCCGAAAGTGCCTGTGTTCGCACGTTGGGAAAGATAGGCCTATCGTCCTTGTTGAGTGTAAATGGACGTCCTGCAGAACTTGGATCTAGAGCCCGAGAACTTTTATGGATGGGCTGTTTTTATCAGTGTGGTTTTCTGGTTGTGATTCATATGCAACTGTGTTATTTAATATGCAGTTTTTGGTTAAGTGCAAAGGATTGATTTGTTTTATGTTCTCAAGCAGGGAGTAAGTGCCACCTAAGTGTTTGTTGGTAATCTTAAGTTGTTCTGAAAGTTTCTACTTATAGGCCTGGGCCTTCTATACTCGGACCAGGAGAGTCCCTCATTTTCAAAATCCAGTGGAGACTACAACATCTTAGAGGAAATAAGAAAGCGGTATGTGTCATCATAAATTTGAATTGTGGCTGACATTCTTTTAGACATTCAGGGTGGCACAGGGGAAGTCATAGGTTTGCAAAATTAGGGTTTTCAGGGAAGATTACGCGACGCAAGTACTTACCGTTCCTCACCGCACGTCTTCAGGATGGATGACCATTTCACACTAACCACCGACAAAGCCCCTCGCATTGTGCTGCTGACAGGGCCAAATTACCCTATGTGGAGAGAGGAGTTAAACGTGGCGACTTCGAAAGAAAGAGAGAAGTACGTGTTGTACATTTATTACGCAGATGTCCGGTCCATTGCCTGTGTATTTGAGATTTTTATTTATCTATCTATTTATTTATCTATTTATCAGAGTTTCTATTTATACTTATCTTGTTGTTATTTATTATTATTCAGTGTTTATTTATACTTATTTAGTGGTTATTTATATATAGTATTTACGGTTTTAACTTACCTGTTGTTGACCTCCACTCCTGACCTGAACAGAAAACCTAAAAAAAAGAAAAGAAAAGGTGGTTAAAATTAAAATACATAACGTTAAAAGAAAATGGATATAAAAGAATATAAAACGAATTGAAGTAATTTCGAAATATATAAATGTTGGAGAACCAATGTTCTCCTTATTTTACTTCCCTTAAAGAAGAGTGGATTGGCCCTAGGGGGGGGTTAGTGTTCACAGCTGATGTTTAGTTGGGAGACAGTTTGGGCCTGGCCGAACTCACTTGATGGCTGGCCACTGTATGAACAACACCTTGTTTTTACTGCAATTGAAATGGAAGTTTGTAATGAACGTTATAATGACATGGATTAATGACAAAGTAAATGGAGTTATGCCTTAAAGTTATTTTGTTTCCGACGCTCCTAATTGATCTCCGATGTCACATCAATCTGAAAAAGAAGACAAAGAAAGGTCGGTGAATCGTTTAACAGTACAACCAGGGCTGCGGAAGGGCTTATGCCACTATATTCTTCTCCGTCAGCGACACAATACGGAAGACCTTCTTCCAACGTTTCTCTGGGAAACAATGTAAGGAAGTTCTGGCTCATATCCAGAAAACCTATGAGCCCAAGACCAGAGAAAGGCGATGGCAGTTACGATGCCAGTTCGAAAACCTCAGAATGGAGGTGAACGAGGCCATGGAGGCCTTCATCGCCAGAATCGAAAGACTGACCCTTCAATTGTGAAAGGCGGGTGGCACGATTTGCAACGAGGAGAAAGCGTTTTTGATTTTTAAGATTAAACTCCTGCATGAATGGCCTGATGCGGACTTCACTCCAGCGAAGGTCAAGGCTGCGCTGATAGCCGCAGCAAACCGCATCCGTTTCTCTAAAGATATTGGACCAACGCCGAGGCTTGAGAATGCCAGCGGCGAGATCCTTACTTTCAAACCTCAACCTGGAGGTTCGCAAACCAGAGCCAGACCAAAGGAGACAAGCACGTGCTGGAAGTGTGGCAGAGTTGGCCACCTCGCACTCGACTGCAAATCTGGTGGAACCCAGAAACAGTCAACTCAGGCCTCGAGCCAGGGTTCTAGTCGGCCTGGATATGCGAGCACCTTCCGGGGGAGAGGAAGAGGAAGGGGTCGTCGCGGCAGTAAGACCTAAACTGCACCGAAGCCTGACAAGTCCTCTGCAACAAGCGTGCTGGGGGAGTGGGAAGGTTTTTATGTGATGAATGCCTCCTCTCCAGCCAGATGGGATGACTTGAACCAAGACTGGACGAGAGTTGACATCCTGTGCGTGGCTGCAAATGCCAATGCGACTGATGCTGACCAGTGGACCTGGGATTCGGGCGCGGCGGTTAGCATAAGCCACGACAAACGATGGTTTGTAGATCTCAAAGAAATGTTCCCCATCGTTATGAACTTTTATTCTGGGCAATTCAAAATTGTGGGTAGGGGGACCGTCCTGTTCGAGTCGCCGGTGAATGGCAAGCTTCGGAGTGTAGTTATCCGAGACGTTGCTTATGCTCCGGCGGGCACGAGGAACCTAATATCAGCCTCCCAGTTAGCGGCATCCGAGTCTGAGCATTTTGGTGGTTTGCCCAAACTGACCGGGAAATCACATCAATGCGAGACATGCTTTCAGAGCAAAATGCGGAGACCGACCCACCCGGATGTAGATACAATCTACACCAAGGCGCCGCTTGAGCTGATTCATGCTAACTGTTAAGGTCCAAGTCCAAATCCGTCAGGTACAGGATCCCGGTACTAACTTGCACTGATCGACAACTACTCTCGTTGGTGCACCACGTACCCTATTCAGTCTAAAGACCAGGTCACAGACTGCATCTCCCGGTATATCGCTCACATGGAGAGGCAGACTGGTCTAAAAGTGAAGGCCATTAAGACTAGCTCCCATCTCGAGAGCAGTAATCGACATGACCAGCGCGGGTGTAGCAGAAACCAGCTCGGTCGCGCAACAATCCCTAATACAAAATTCCATCGTGTGCGCGAGGGAGCGGCAGGTATACCTCGAAAGAGCTGAAGAACTAACGGACCTGCTACGCCACGAACGCGAGGAACTCAAAACCATGAGACAAGAGAAAGAATTCGCGTTGGCATACCTATTGGATGCCTGTACCATACTTAAGCAAACACAACATCAAGAAGCGCCCACACCTCCAGACGTGCCGGAAACACCCCATGCTGCACAGCCAAACAACGAATTGCCGACGCAACCAGTTCTTACCCTGCAGAAACCACCGAGAACCGCCATCCCACTACCACAGGGAGATGAACTAGTGCTCAACGACTCAGAGGAAGAATCATTTCCAGAACCCGTGGACATAATACAGTAGGCTCCCACCATCATCAAACAAACCACCTCAGCAGAACACCCGCCCGCCAGGATGAAAGGCCTATCTTCTCCACGAGCATTAGCACGGAAAAGGCATGCTTCTGCGCCCTCATCCCCAGCAAAAATCGCGCGAAAACAGATCACCTTCTCCACACCCTCAAAACCAACAAGTAACCCCAATAAGAAGCGTGCTTCCCCACGCGCAACGACCAAAAACGTACAAAAGTCCACATCGAAAACACCCGCTAATACACCCCAGTCAACTATGGGCAAAACAGTGGGGGAAACAGCGGATAAAACAGCGGTGAAAACATCGGGCAACACCTCCTGCAAGGCTCCCAGCAAGAAGGCCACCGCACCGTTGGCCAAGGAATCTGATGACTCCGCAGCCGAATCATCGTCAGGGTCAACAGGAACACAACAGCGGACCAAGAAACGGACCGGTTCGGGCCATAAACAAGCTCGGAATTACACCAGAAAAAACTGGTTCATCAAGTATGGACGGGACAAGAAAAAGGAGTTCACATTATTTCAGTACCTGTTGTGCCCCACTCGCAAGGTAAACGACGATCCTGAAAAGCTGGCGGCCTATTAGACCTACGCGGAACGACCCCAGTTCAACGTATGTGCATCCCGTTCCAGGCGATGCAGATTATATGCAATGGTTATTTTTACATAAGCCTACCAGACCAGGAAACGGCAAAGAGGTATGCTACTGGTGCTTCAGTACAGTGAAAAAGTATGACAACTGTTTCACTCACTGGCACGGGGCATACCCTATTCCTCCGAAGAGAAGGATTATGAGCAAACATGGACCACCGCCAACGTGTCAAATCACCGCCCTAGACCTCCGGGTCTTAGACGTGTTGGTCATGCAGGCATTACACTAACCCACCAGCTTTGCACCGCTAACTCAAGATGCAACAAAAGCCCACGTTCATCATAAAATAACATCGGCAAGCGACTAACATTTGGGGGGTGTAACGTGAGGTTCCCACGCCCTTCCCAGAAACAGGAAATTGGCAATCGAAATCCGACTAGCGCGCCCTGGGCTAGAGCAATGGGGCACGCAAATACACTAACGTGAGGGTCCACACGACCTCCCCAGAAACAGGAAATTGGCAATCGAAATCCACTGACCCGAAAGGTCCAACCAAGACAATTGACTAACCTTCACAAAAGAAAAGGTCCCCTATAAAAGGAGACCCAAGAAGAACAGAGGCAGAGCAGTCTGGAGTACCTCTCGTGCACGTTTTCGCCTGCCTGTCCACCAGCAGCAATCTGAAAAGACTAATGTGATAATTTTAGCGCAGGTCTTACCGGTTTTATCGTTGCCTACGGGCCTTTTAAACTTTTCGAACTTTTGTATTGGAAGATCCCGGCTCTTAGCCCTGTCTCTCTTCCTCATTTTTACTGAATGTTCAATTAAAAAAACTATGCTCCTTTTACAACCCTACATCTCAAATCTCTACTCACTCACTCGCTAGCGCGACTCGCCCAATGCCCGCAACTTCTCTGAGCTGAACAAATCACTCACCAGCGGCATCTCCCGGCTCCCTTCCCCGCCGATTCATCTGGTAGGTTTTCCCCGTGGCTACAGCCCTGAAAACCCTGGAGACAGCAGAGCCGACAGTCCCCTCTCATAGCAAGACGGAATACCTAATATTTTGGGATCATCAGCCTCGCAAATGTGGTTTTATCCCAATGTTTCAATTTGGATTTAAAACCGTTATTTTCTTCTCCATCGGTAGCTTTGGAAACAGAAAATCTCGGCAAATGATATCCAGCTCTTCCAGTGCCAATTGGACGTGTAATTTGACGACGTCATCTTTAATGGAAAATCATGGATTCTGGAATAAATTTGTACACAAAATGTTCTTATTAATATATCTAAGAAAAGAATGCCCTTATGGATTTAGCCTTATAATTCGCTAAATGCTTCTTTTTAAGAATTGATAAACACGAAGTCGAAATAGAAAAACGAAACAAACCAGACACAAGCATGTCCATCTAATGGGGGAAAGTGCTGCCATCGAGCGGACTGTTATTAAACCTGTACAAAAACAACAAGTAGGGTTTGATCATAAAAAAGAAATAAAAGTGGGTGAAAAGTGTCACCTTTTGACAATACGAATAGCTCCACCCAAACTCGGCCAAAAAAGGGAAACCGACCTATTAGAAACAATGAAGGCAAACCCATAAAAAGCAATAAAATAAAATTCAAATTAGCATTCGAAAAACTAATCTAAAAAACTAAGAAAAATTTAATGACCAGAATAAATCTTAAAAACGTAACAAACATATGCCACCCCTAAAAACGTCACGAAAAAGTGGGTGAAAAATTAAGTTGGAACAGAATTTCAGCAAAATCATTGGTAATTAACGTTGACCAATAGAAACAGTGACCAATCAGGTGTGAAGGGGGGGATCCTCTATTAAATTTGGAAATATTGCTGCCAAAAAGTTCATCAGTGGAAATTGCTGCCAAAAAAGTTCATCACTGGATTGCTGTGCCAACTTAGGAAGTGAAGTGAAGTGAGGAAAAAGCCAACCTTGCAACATGGATTAGAAACTAGAAAACCAGGAATTAGAAACCAGAAAACCAGGACCCAACAACAAAACGAAAGTAAGAAAATTAATTTTTTTTTGCACTCAGCTCAACCCAAAAATCAACTAACCAGAAAAATACAGCAAACATGCACTTCAATCGAAATGCTGTTTTTGGCCAACTTTGGTGGACAAAATCAAAGAGGCAGATTGTATTGGAAATTGCCCTTTGTTTGAAGAAAAAGGATTCTTGCATATTTTTTTGGTTTAAATTCTTTGAATACATGTTGTGCAAATGCTTGACCTGGATGTTATGTTCACTCACCCGCATGTGATGGAGAATTCAACCACACCGTTAACCATTTTTGTTTTGTTCCATCTTAAAATATTTAATTATATCGAATCGAAATTAAGTAGAGAGAGCTTCCGAGTTCAATTTATTAATCCTTGTCATGTGAATGGTGCTTTCCTGGCATTAACTATTATTTAGAAGCAACTATGTATAAGAGATTAGGCCAAAAATTCGGACTGGAAATTACAAGTATAAAGAATTTTTCTGCATCGCTCTATTAACTTAAGAGTCAAGATTTTGGAAAAACGTAGTGTCAATTTTATAAAAATAAATGCATTTCTTAAATTAGAAGTCTTTATAAGCAAGGCTTGGTTAGAAACATATTCAAAGATCCATGCTTTCCTTGTTTACTCAAAAACCTTTTCCCCTCCAGCATTCAATTTAATTATCGCATTCAATCAAATTTTCGCATTAAAAATATGTCCCCTACATGGCCCCTTTTTTCTGCAAAGCTTGGTAACTATCAGTGTCAACAACGAGCGATAAAATATTGCTGCATCGCTTACGACGTTTCAAAACAAGGTGAAGGTTGTAAATCACTAAGAGCATGCTTGCTGTACCTTGCTTGTCTTTTTAAAGTGACCCTAGAATGAAACTAGCCACATAACGTTTAAATTTTTATCATTTCCGTTTAAGCATTTTTAACCTGTTTTTTAAATGGTAGACTAGTAAATAGCATTACTACGTGTATATCTTAAGAAAGTGATCGTGATTTTAAAAATGTATATATGTTGAAACGTAGTTTCACGGCTAACTGAAAATTTATACGCTAAATCACTAGGATGTAAACTAAAGCCCAAAACGCCAGTTAATCATTGTTCAGTTTTAACATCTAGAACATGATTTTCGTACTAGACTTGTTATTTCCCGATCACGTCAGACCAGTTGAATGATGCGAAGGATAAGGTTGACTGATTTTACCGTTATTCAAATAGTAAATTGTCTCTAGGATATTAATTAGCCAACGTCAAATTAACCACTCATAAAAAAATTTAACTTAAAATTATATTGTTTTAAATCTGCCTCAATGGAAATTAAGAAGCCATTCCTTACTATGCAAGTTTCTTAAGATTCTAATGTGTTCCACTAGCGTTGAAACGTGAAACCTAAATGTTAAAACCAAGATTCAAGTTTCTGAAATTTGTCTAAATTGAAATTAAGAAACCATTTCTTGCTGAATGAACAATTTTCGATTTAAGGGTAGTAAAACTAAAGTAAATTAGAATAAAAAATTCTTATTTCACGTTTCTTCCTACTAATTTTTAACATTTCTTTGTTAATTTTGGAAAACAATGAGCACGATTCTGGACCTTAGACGATCAACAGTGGCATGTACTTAAAACAGAAATCAACTTTTTGAGTGTTGTTTGACACGTAGGTTACCGAGTGGCATATCCTTGAAAGATAAGACCATTCTTGTTTCAAAGGAACTCCCTAAAATAAAATATACAGATAAATCGATTTGTTTGTATGAAACATTTTTAAGATAGTTGGTATAGATTTCCTTAAATGTGAATTATAAATTTAAGGCCAGTTCTATTAGGCTATTTACCTAATATAATACTGTTTCTAAGGCTAGGGACATGCTAGCCGTTTCCGTCGCAGCGTCTTTAACGACGCAAAGTCGCGTTCCATGATGTGTAATGGCGGTAGCCATGTTGAGAGCGACGCGACAGCGACAACGTTTCGATCGCTCGAGGGAGCGACTTTGTGACACCACCGTCAAACCGTCTGCTATGATTTCCTATAAGGGGTAGCCACGCTAGAGCGACAAACGATCGTTTGACGCCGGTTTTGCGTCTGCTAAATCAAGGAGTTCTCATCGTTTTGATCCGCATTTGCATTTTTTTCACGATTGACACGAAAACATTTCTTCATGTGTCGGAAATATTAATTATTCAAGTGGATAATCGGCTTGCATCTTATTTGGAATACAGCAACCAA
>JAQIXS010006270.1:0-11009 GCA_034700785.1 Rossiulus vilnensis | reverse complement strand
AAAATCAAATTCCTTAATAAAAACCAGTATAATTAAAAGGTTGTATGAAGTTGAATGAAATTAGGGCCGCCCAGGGAAAAAAAACATATATATCCAACAAACAAAAGAGTGCAAAATGGCGTGCGAATAACCCGGATATTATTATATTTTTTTACGAGCATTGTCTCCCATTGCTGCGAATTGTTTGAAACGTTTTTTTCTTTTATTTCATCAACCGCTTCCTTGATTTTAACAGATACATGTATGCTAACGAGTTTTTCGGACAAAAAGTTTATTATAATTGCATTAAATGTTTTCATAACAAAAAGCACGATGCATTAAGAGCTTCTTTTTTTTAATGAGGATTTATGCAGATTTGGACGTTATTTCAGCCCTGAAATTTAACATTTAATTTAGATTAATATGTGACCTCACCAATTCGCTACAATTTCACATCATTTTTCGTAATTTCTACTAAGCAAATTTATGTCATTTTCGTGCAATATATTCTGGAAATAAATTCAAATACATTCTCCATTAAATTCTCGAGATACATTCGCCAATAAATTCTGGAAATAACTTCCAGTTAAGTTTGAAAATAAATTTAAGTAAATTCTTGAAATAAATTCCATTAAATTCTCCAATAAATTCTGGTAATAAATTCTCCAATGCATTCCGTGAAAAAATTCCAAGAAATTCGAATAAGTTCTCCAAGAAATTCCATTAAATTCTCCATTAAATTCTTTAATAAATTCTAGCAATAAATTTCATTTAATTCTCCAATAAATTCTGGTAATAAATTCTCCAATGCTTTCCGTGAAAAAATTCCATTAAATTCTCCATTATATTCCATTAAATTCTCCATTATATTCCATTAAATTCTCCATTATATTCCATTAAATTCTCCATTAAATTCTGGAGATAAATTTTAATAAATTCTCAAAAAATTCTGGAAAAACATTCCATTAAATTCTCTAATAAATTTCATTGAATTAAATAAATTCTCCAATAAATTCTGGAAATAAGTTTTAATAAATTCACTGATAAAACCGTTATGAAATCTCCAAATAAATTCGACATTTTGATGGAAATCCTTATGGATGGTCCCTAACTGAAACCACTGAATTTAAACCCTTATAGCAGTACATTTTTAAAAAATTTTAATAACCAAATGCTACATGTATATTAGATCATAAATAAGGTAACGACCCACCCTAGTTACTACACCCAAGCTCATGGCTAAAACTACGTCATCAAGTTGCACTACCTGGGCGTTGCTGACAGTAAATTCGATTGTTTGGGCTAAAACCTTGAAATAACCTTGAAAAGGCTAACCAAATGGAGCACCACATACATCCATTGTTTTTTTAAAATTTACATCCTTTTTATAACTGAGGTTTCTACACTGTACGTGGGGAGAAATACATTAATCGCCAAGTGTTACCAAATCTGGAGTTACTTATTAAATGCCACAAATTTGTAGCAAATTCTGCAGTAATTTTAATCAGTTTACATAATTCCTCAGGTGGCCGTAATTTCAAAACAAGGGCCATTTTGCACAGCTGAAAAGTCGTGCAAAATTCACACATACCACAGATTTACTGTATTTTTTAAAATGCGAATAATTGCAGTTTTAATACATTTTATTTATTTTGCAAAAACAGCTAGTTAATTCAAGTTTTTTTTAAACATTATCTTTCATTCTAAAATAACTACATACAACTTCATTTATTTTTTTTTAAATTAAAAAAAAACGTTTTCCGAATTAAAATCAGTTTGTGGCATTGTTTTCATGTTTTTGTAAATATTCTCATTCATTTCATTATGAATTCTACATAAAATGTAACAATGTATTCCTTTTAATTTATATAAAAACGTTTTCCGAATTAATATCAGTTACATGTATATTGGGGCATTTTTTCGTACTTTCGTAATTAATCTCATTCATTCATTTCAGTGTAAAAAATTTTTTATATAAGATGTATTCATTTTAAAGTTTTAAAAAAGATTTTCGAATTAATATCAGTTTCTGTTGCATTTTTTATGCTTTTGCAATTAGTTATATTTATTACTTTCATTATAACATTCTTTTTCGTTATAAAAATTCTATATAAAAATGTATTCACAGTAAGTTTTGTTTTTAATGTTTTATGAATTAATTTCAGTTTTCGTGTGGCATTGTTTATGTTTTTTTTTTAAATTAACCTTATTAATTCCTTTCATTATAAAGAAATTCTATACAAAAAATGTATTCATTTTAATTTTCTTTAAACGTTTTCCGAATTTTGCGATTAATATTACACATTTCCTTAAACTTCAAAAAATTCTCAAAATAGTTCTGTACAAAAACAAATTGGATCCGCCATTGAAAGGTGAGGTCATGAGCCAGAAAGCGAGTTAGGTCATCTTTTCGACCCACAGCAAAAGTGACGAATTTGGGAAATTTAGGCAAGAGCTCTTTTCAAACCCAAATTGGGTGTGAGGGTGAGATGGACATAATGCCGAGGGTGGAAAACCTAATCTGTCAAATAAATCAAAAATTGACCTATAATTTCAAATTAAGACGAAGAAGGCGCACCATCCTTTATGTGGCATCAAACCCCAAATAAAAGCAGGGGTGGATCAAGGATTAAGGAAGGGTGGACACTTAAAAATGTCTTAATTTTAGGTTTAGCAAAAAAAAAACGCCTTCAAAACATGAAATGCTAAGGGAAAAATTACATTTAACGTTCAAATGCTTCTATACACAAATTGTGAACAAGATTATTAATGTTAATATTTCTGTAATAACAGTTTGAATAAAACCCATTTGTTATTGTTTTTATATATAGTATGGAGTTTGGCAAATTTCAACAACAAATTGGTGTTGGGATTTTGAGGACATAAGCACTTTTGATGACAGTTAAATATTTATTATGTGATAATTAATGTGATTATTAAGGAGTCATTAAAGAATAATGTAATAATTAAGAAATAATTATTTGATCTGCAAATATGATCTGGTTTTACGAGAGAAATAGTACGTAAATTTCTGCTTAATGCTAGCAAACAGGAGGTTATAATGTTTATATTTCTTTTATTGTTACTTAAATAAAAAAGCATTACTTACAAATTATTGTTTTTATGTATATTATGGAGTTAGGCAAATTTCAACCAAATTTCGTGTTTAGATTTTTTAGGATACAGACACATTAATCAATTGAACATTAATTATGTGATTATGTGATTAATTATGTGATAATCTGAAAACAGCAAATTGTGATCTTTTGAACAAAATCGTAAGTATATATATCCGCTAAATGCTGTCAGACAGAAGCATATAAATGTTCCAAAGTCTGTAACAACTCCCTTACTAATTACTGGATTATTTTTTACTTATAGTATGGACTTAATCAAATTTCAAAAATAAATTATTTAAGATTTTTAGGACGCAGACACTGATTGCAGTTAAACATTAAATATGCAATAACTATTTAGACAAAGCACATTTATTACTATTTATAAGATTAATTTTTTAATTTTAGTACAGAGTTAATAATATTTTAAATATAAATTATATTTTTTAGGACGAAGACACTTTGATGGCAGTTAAACATTAATTATGTGACGATTATGTGAGAATTAACCAATAATATAAGGCTTACGATCTAGAAACTAGACATGGTTTTGTACATAAATTATGATGTTTTATTTATATATCTGTGAATTTTATTTTGTGATTCAGGCCCCATTGTCAATCATGACTAATTGGAAAAATATTTAAAATTTAACATCCTGTAAAATCCTTTCTGAGAGAAACCCTAACCTAGATTACTGACCCGTTTCACCAGCGAATTAACCTAACAAACTTGAAAAATGTGACCCTAATAGCGCAATACAGTCTTAATCTGTGAATTGTGCTATTCACCAATGAAGTAACCGATTGCACAAACAAGATCAAATAACTGATATTCAAGTCCTTCAAAAAATTCATTACACATTCCCTATTGTCTTCAACATCCTATAACTGACCAACCTGTAGGACCCCACCCTGTTCCAAAATCCTTTCCTCAAGTGACCAATTTCAAAAATTGTGAAAAATGCAGTCACATCCGTGTTGCACCACCTTTTGTTTCTGAGACTTAGGGATAAATATCAGATAAAATCATATTAGTTTGAACAAATCTCTGACTCAAAACAGGAAATGTCCTCTTAAGCCAAAAATCCCATGACAGCCCCATCATCGCCTTTTCTTTAAAATAGCCTCAAAATAAGTTTTGGGCGTTACGAAAATAATAACACAAGTACCTGTTGAAGGTCTTTTAAGGTCAGATCGAGCATGGCGAACACTAACATTGGCAATGCAACTCAAACCTGTTTTCGATTTCAGCTTTTTAATTTATTTCGATGGCGAAATCGAGAATGGGTTCACCGAATAAGTGGGTGGTACATGTAAGTGGAAAAGTTAAAAAAAAGGGAATAAATCATTTATGAAAATACGTCATTGGTGATAAGCTTCGGGGTGGTTCATTAATAACATCATTTAAACCGGTTGCACCAACAGAAGTTAAGCGCAACCTAAGGTAAGCATCTAGTTAACTAAGGAAAAGCATTGCACCGCAGCAGGTTAGCAATTAACCGTGGATTAACGTTAATCCAGCTAATAAGGTTAACCGTAGGTTTGTATGATGCAATTTTCCTAGAATTCCTACCTGAATTCCTGGTTAAAAGTAACCTATAGTAAACCAAAACCTATTAACCCTTTGGTTAACTTGTGGTTATAAGGTAACCCCAGTTTATCTAACCTTTCATTTCACCTCCAATGGTACAACCGGGATTTAGTGATTTAGTATGAAAATATTACGGCACATGCTATATGAACATTACATCAGGTTTGCTCTTTTTTGGTTAATATTATGTCATTTGTGTCCTAATGAATTAACTGACGTCATCTGGACCATTTCTGAGGATAAAGGACCGGAAGGGTAGGGTAGATAAGTCAACTTTTTGATGGAGTGCTTTATGGACAACCCCTAACCACGATAATTCAAGAAGGTTGAAGTTACAAAGTAAAACAAATTGAATATACTGATTTTTCAGTGAATTTCTTCTTAAAATTCAATTATTTTAAAACTATTGATAATTCCTCAGCAATAGCTATTTATGATTATTACCCGAGGCAAACTATCTTAAGTTTTCAATTAATCTACATAAATGTAACATTCACAATCGGGAAAAGAAAATATCTGGATAATATATCGCAATTACATGCATATATATTTTCATAATATATGTTATATGTTGGTTAAAAATATATAAATATATCGGTGATATATTTTATTAAAACACTGAATTAAAATATACCATATTGCGAATATATCCAATCTTTTATACCATTTCTATACTATTTATGCGTTCATCTTCCTGATAGCAAAGCGCAATTAAACCAATTATATTATTCCAGCGATTACTTGCAGATAAGCGGTGCTTATCGTAAGATGATAAAATCGGAAAATATGGGGGGGAATTCACACGAAATTATACGATATGATAACTAAAAACAAAAAACTTTTGTATTTTTTGTTTGTTTGTTATTCGTAATCATTATCGTGAATTAGGGTTCCCACAGAAATTACATTTTTAGCATCCCTGACTTTTCCTGACTGACACTATAATCACGAACAAAATATTAAGTATACTTCCGGAGTGTGCTACAATCAGTGAACCTCGTTTTCAATTCCAAAGCAATTTTCACGAAAAATTCCCCAATAAAACAAGTACAATCCATGTTATATACTTTTCATGCCTTCGTTAAGCTAAACATACCAGATTCAGATGCCAGGGCAAGAACCCTCTGATTTTTATATCCACGTTCCTGTCACCAGTATCCAATTCGCGATTTCCGTCCTTTCACAGGCGCTGAAGAAACCGAAATTTACGAACGGGTCACCGTCTGGATGCAGCACTCACTCCCTGGTCCGCCCTGAGCACCGAGCAACAGGTGCGCTTGTGACGACGATCTGTTCTCCGGGCGCTTATTTCGGCAGTGTGGGATCGCTTTTGACATATATGGCCACGAGTGCGCGGGATTCAGGTTGGGAGGGCATTAGGCCATCAGCGATTTCGGCATCGAAGTGCAGGGCCAGGCAGAGAGCACATCTCCAAAGAGGAGGAGGGAAGCAGCGTCACACCCAGCGATCCAAAGCAAACTCCGAAAACCTTTTCAGTTTCGCCAAAAAACCTTGCTAACGACAGCGTTCAATTATGCGATCACAATGCGGATTGATGTCAACGGGATGTTGTCAACATTCGGACGGGTTTTTTTTTCTCCAATTATTATTATTTTTTTACGGGGTGATGTCATTCTCTGTGAAATCATTGTTAACAGGACTGACAGTTCACGGTGTACGTTTCTCTTCATTTCCGCGCAGGGTGAAACAGCCCCCGTTTCTTTTAACGGTTAAGTAGAAGCACCGAATGCTGATTTTGCTGTTAACTGGAGATTTTAAGGAGATGATACATGGATAAGCTGTCTTTTATAGAAAAATTGAAATCAAGAGGATGCCAGACTGTGGCTGGGGAGGCCGCCACCATGGTTGCATAAAGGCCTCTATAGAAATTGAATCATGTATACTCCCACCTCCAAAAACATACACGTACATTATCTAAGCGTTTTCCCCAATGATAACTGACCAAATAACGGGCGATTTTAGAGAGATGTGATGTGGGCAAACTGCGTCTTTAAAGGTGAGAATCACAATGTCTGTGGAGGCCGCCATCTTTGACCTAAATTCGAACGTCTTGTTCCGTGGTTGTCATGGTTATATAAAAGGCCTTACCAGAACCTAAATACGATAAAATAATACCATTTATGCCATCCAAAAAATTAAAAAACAAAACCTTTCTCAAGTTAAACTGGCATGTCAAACGATTATGGAGGCTGCCATCTTTAATTTTATTCGAACGTCTTGTGCCATAGTTGCCATGGTTACATATGAACCTTTTCTAGAACGTGAATCCGATAAAATGATATCGTCATTTTATACTTTACCGAAAATAAAAGCTTTTTCAAGTAAAACTGACCAAATAAGGGGCGATTTTAGTGAGATGCGCTATGGACAAACTGCGTCTTTTAAGGTAAAAAAAAATCACACCGGATGTCTAACTACTACGGAGGCCGCCATCTTCAACGAGAGCTCACGGTCGACAAAATGATATAATTCACACTTTCCACAAAAAGTATCAAAGAAAACTGACCAACTACCGCTCAAACCACGATGACGTCTGCCTGCAAGCCGAAGAAATTCATCAAAAATCTAACAAACATGAATGCCCATCTTGAACGAAATTCTAAACGCCATGCTCCATGGATATGTCACGAAAACCTTTGCTGTTTCTTTAATAACCCCAAATCGGTCATTCAAAGCAACTAAAACAGACCTCTTTTATAATAACACTGACCAAACGAGGCTAACCACAAGGGTTTGTCTGCATGACGATAAAATTCGCTGAAAATCTAACGAACAAGGAGGCCTCCATCTTGAAGGAATTTCGAACGCCGTGTTCCATGGTTGCCATGGTTACTCACACGACGTCCCAACGACATATGTCGTGTAAGTGTCATTAAGCTTTCATTTAATTTTTTGAAATTTAATTTAAAAATATTTTTATTTTTATTAATTTCAAACAGTTGTCAGCGTACAATTTCTTTTTCAGAGGACATGCTGTATACCGGTATACATATAGGCCTACATCATGCATTAAATTGTTCGTATACAGTACATAAATTGCTTAATAAAATGATTTTACAAGGACATTAATTTCCTTAAGTTCACAACGGACTTTATGGGCTAGTGGTTATTTCTGATTTGCCAGATTTTTTTCGGTTGTGTGCACACAACAGTCTTTTAAAAGCTCCGATTTGTATTTCGTTGAAATACCAGGAATTTTTCCCAACATTTCAGATGCGAACAAATACTTTCAAAAAGTCATTGCCATTAATTTTTTTCCCTAGAAATTTCCCGACTATGACTAAAATCACGAAAAGAAAAAAAAAGGTATTAAGTATACTTCCTGAAGACGAGCACTTGGACAATTACTGCAATCAGTCAACCCCTTTTTCGATTTTAAAGCAATTTTTAAGAGAAATCCCCATGAAAAGCACAATTCATGATATTTTTTTCACGTTCATCTTCCTGACAACAAAGCGCAATTAAATTAATTATATTTATCCAGCGATTACTCGCAGATAAGCGGTGCTTATTATAAGATGATAAAATAAGAAAATATGGGGAAAATTCACACGAAATTATACGTTATAATAACAAAAGAAAATAAACTTTTCATTGTATTATTTTTTGTAATCATTATCATGACTTAGGAATCCCATAGAAATGAAACTTTCAGGACTTTCGTATTATTTAAACCAAATATCCCCGACCGTATCAAAGAAATATTAAAAAAATTAACAAACATTT
The DNA here is from genome assembly GCA_034700785.1 of Rossiulus vilnensis. Classification (NCBI taxonomy): domain Eukaryota; kingdom Metazoa; phylum Arthropoda; class Diplopoda; order Julida; family Julidae; genus Rossiulus; species Rossiulus vilnensis. The sequence goes on along the minus strand of JAQIXS010006270.1, from coordinate 2,574 downwards.
CGAATCGATACTCAAATATCAACGTTTGCCAAAAAATATAAATCCGTGCAATTTTTATTACGAAGTAACTAGAAATGTTCAATGAAACACAGAATGTAATTTTCAACTTCCTTGACTTTTCGAGTTTTTAAAACAAATTTCCGTGTTTTTGAAAAAAAAATTGTCAAATATTTCGAATAGATACTCAAATAACATTATTTTCCAAAAAAATGTATATATATCCCTGCAATATTTATTACGTAAAATAATTACAAAATTGCTACAAATTTTAAATGAAATACAGAAATAAAATTTTCAACTCCCCTGACTAAGTTTTTAAAACACATTTCCCTGACCTTGGCAAACATATTTCGAATTGATACTCAATTTTTTTCAAAAAATTATTCATGCACTATGCATTAAATTGAATGATAAATTTATTGCTACAATTTTGAGTCGGTCAATGCAAAAATCAGTTTTATTTATGGAAGAAATGCTTATGATAGGAAAGGATTTTGTTAATTTAATCTCAGCCATAAAAAATTCGCAAAAATTTCATGAAAACTTAACTTCATTCATTTATTTTGGAAAGTGGAAAAAAACGCCCCAAGAAAGACGCCATCTTGGAAGGGGAAGTTAAGGTCAATGCCACCGATGGCGTTCATTCATAACAAAAGTTTTTTTTCTTAAAAAAGGCCAAATTAAACGAAAAAATAAGTGCAAAAACATTTCAAAAAAGAAAGTAAATGCCTACAGTGATGTTATACATAAAACAAGAGTAAGATAACCGCAATGTTTTATGTATTTTTTTGCGAAAAACATTAATAAACGAATTACATTATACTGATACCGATAATGATTAACAGAATGCTTATTTTACTCTACAAATTTCATATCATTAATAAACTAGAATTTAAAGTTAAAATTTATCTCGAAAATTTCTATTGCATCTTAAAAGTTTCAAAACCTTTCGAAATAGATAAAAACATGCATTTTTCTGCAATTGATAGTTGGAAAACTTGAAAAAAAAGCAATGGCTTACGTTTAATTGAGATTTTATAAACATAAACGCATTTATTTTAGAAAGTAGACATTTCGATAGAAATTAAATAGGAATTTTAATCAAATTGGACGCATTTCAAAGATCGATCAATTGTTCGCAACACGAGCCATTCCGATTTTAAATTTAATAGCTACTTGCTGAACAAAATACATTTTTAATTAATACCTTTATTTTATTTAATTAATTGATTAAATACTGACGATAGAGTAGAGATGTTTCGTCTTATAATGCAAACATGATAAGTCTTAGAAATTTCAACTAAATGCAATACGTTTATGCAAGAACATGCTTTTCACGATAAAAAACAAACAAAACAAAAACCAAACAAAAAAAGCAAATTATGACTAAGATTTTCCGAAATTGTCATGCTTGTTGACACGGATGTCACCTGACCTCAAAAGTCATGCGTAGCTTAATGAATGCGTTTCTCAGCCATTTTGATAAGTAGCATTTTTTTGTTCTCAAAAAGCACAATAAAAGATTGTATTCGCATTATATATTTCGCTGTTTTTATTGTATTATTTTAAAAGAGGGTCAACGTTTGGTCAGGGACAGAAACCAGCCAGGTGAGGTTCACATACACTTTAGAGCGAGGATGAAAAACGATGAAAAATATGCGTAAAAATAAATATAAATATATCGGTAATATATTTTGAGAATATATTTTATCAAAACACTTAATTACAATACTCCTTATTGTGAACATATTGAAAACAAGGTACGAACTGCAATTCTCCAATATTTTATAACATTTATAATTGATTGCAAAAACCGTTCGCAACCTAATTTATATTCTATATTTACACAAAATACCATAAAAATTCTGATATAGCTTAGGTATTCGTGTGCCCCTCCCAAAATGTTTTTTTTAAAAATTCTGATATACATGTATATGTTGCATTTATTTCACATATTTTATTCATTTATGAAATTCTTCCAATTTTGGTATATTTTCAATATATTCTAAAAATATATTCTCCGTATATATTTTTTTCCATATGGGTAGCTGGTTTTGTGAGCAATTTATAGCCCTTTAAAAATTCGCCCAATTTCACTAAAATTTCTCATCAATTTCTTCGGTGAAAAGCCTTAAAATCAAACTTAAAATGTTTGAATTTTTTTGACATCCGCATGCCGTTACCCCTGTCATTATATAAAAAAGTTTCTGCAATAATTCTGATTTAAAAAAATGTGGAAATATAATAACGTTTCGCGTAATTTGTTCTTAGCATGACACAAATTCCAACGATTGGAGTGAATTTGTGGAGTTGCATTTTCAGGCCTATTTTCGTACGAAATTCAAGAGAAATTTCCGCCGATTAAGGCGTATTTGAAATTGCTTTTGATCGTTCACAAAGTGAGCCATTCCGATTTTAAATTTTCAATCATACACTTGCTGAACAAAATTCAATATATTTTTTTTTAAAAAAAATACCCTACTAACTAATGGCGGCCATTTTAGGAGGAACCAGAAGCCGGAAAAGTCGCGTGTCAGCGTGACGTCATCAAGTCTCGCTTGAAATCCTAGGAAT
>JAQIXS010006269.1:0-11014 GCA_034700785.1 Rossiulus vilnensis | reverse complement strand
TTCGAATATTCGAATATGTTCGAAAATTTTCAAAGATATTCGAATATGTTCGAAAAGGTAAACAAAATTTTTGCCATGTTCGAATATTCGAAATTTCTCCAAAATCCCAGTTCGAGTATTCGAATATTCCAATATATTCGAACATTCGATAATTGATATTCGAAATACACAGCACTAATCTTAAGCACAGTAACATTGTTGTAACTTTGCTAAAATTCTGACACAGCTCTTATGACGTTTAACATTGTTTAAATTAAATTTAGACAAGTTTCCATGTTGTCAGTCACCTAGAAAATTGCGTCTGAAGATATGAAATGGGATTATGTGGAAATGACATTAACTTTTCATCATAATGTAATTAAGCGAGATTTAAAACGTTGTGGATTAGGGTGCCCCAGGGGGATTCAGGCACTTGCATTGTGTTTCGGGGATGCAAATTTAATGAAATATTGAATTGATTTATAAGCTTCTTTGTCAATGCCACCAAGCTGTAGCCAGACAAGTTTGTTACGGCGAAAATATCGATATTTTTGAAAAGAAAATTCGAGGAATATCCGGATTAATTCCTTGTGCGTGTAACTTTTCCTTTTTAATGACGTTTTTAATTAATGACAGAGGTGATAAATTGACCATTAATTTATTGGCTTAAATTCGTTGAAGCGTACGTGTTGTTGTTTATTCTGGAAACAAATTGTGATTGAATAATTTGCGAACAACACGTAGTGTTTTATCTATTTTGATAATGTAACTATTTTCTTGTAATGATGTTTATCGGTATGTTCTGTCACGGGAGTGCAGTTTTCATCATTCCATGAAAGCCATACTTTTTCCGTATGTTGAGAGGATCATTGTTTTTCTCAATTACTAAGAGCAATTTTATAAATCAAGTTTCGATAAATTAAGGTTTAAATTTTAGCGCCTTTTCTACAATGGTTGCACTTCGTTTGCCGCAAGCATTAACGGCGCTTCTGCATAGGAACGTTCTCAGGGTTTTAAATGGGTGCTCAAAAAGGTGCAAGTACCGGGATGGCAACGATGCCTTTGACGGTGTTAATGCTAATAATATATGTTATCATTTAACATTAATTCTAATTGTCTTATTCTAATTTTTCTGCTGTGATATGAGCTCCCCACGGTCTCTTAAGGGGCGTCCATAAAGGACGCCTGATGATTGGTGCAGGACAAATCAAGTCATACTTTTAATGTAACTACCTGCTAACATAATTGTTTATCTCCAGTTTTTAGTATCTTGATGATAAGGTTGAATGACCAGAAGCAGACTGTTGATTTTCACACCATGTTATGTGACGCTGTTACTTGTAAAATATGACGTCATTAACTGTTGGAATTACTACTTGTTTGTTAGCTCAAATTAACCGATGTCATTTGGGCCATTTCTGTGCTACATGTACCTGGGACGGACACTGATGTGATTCCATGGACACAAAGTTGAATAACCTTTATCCATGTCCAGATTGGTAGAGAGGTTGGAGTAAATGCCAACAATTTTTAGGTCATTTTCGGATTTTAATTCCAGGGGGGAAGGGTTTCACCCCCAAACTCCCTCCCCTGTGCACGGTTTTTTTGCACTTTATTTTCAGTCAAGAAACAGTCAGGTATTGACTACTGCAAACTGGCTGGTGGAGGCCAAGACAATTTTCAAGATTGTGTCCACAATTGCTTCCTCACCAGCAGATGGGAATGGCATATACAGTGTATCAAGCTGGAAAAACGTATCTTTGGGGGTCGGGCACTTACAACCCTATGGTTTGGCAACGGCATAAGCCGTAAGTGTAAAGTTGCGTTGTGCGTTTTTGAATTCGGAAGGTGACGAACAGGAAAAATGCGTGTCTCACGTGTGGTAATTGGCTCGTTTAGCCTCTCATAATCCAATTAAAGCTCGGCGCCAGCGCCGCGGGGATTCTTTGTCGGGGTTTTCGGCCGGGTATCGTCCCCCGGGGCTGGCCGCGGGGGGCCTAGCATCCGAGGGCCAGCTTCGGTAATGCGCTTATTTCAAGTTAATTTTTGCATTTTGCTCTTAATTAGAAGCGGGAGGAAGCTGCGTCTGCCCGCATTTCATGGCTCTTTGGAATTGGATCCTTCTGGAAACCCGTGGAATGTGGCGGATTTAAGAACGTGTTCTGAAAAGCGAAGCAATGGCCGCGCTCTTTGGGTGGGTCAGGTTTTCTGCTGGTCCAAGAAGATCTTGGAGAGGTTTTGGGATGAATCTTCGGGGAATGGTAGAGGAATTTGGCAGCTGAAAAGAATGTGTTCCGTGGAAATCGTGATGTTCTGGTGGCCCAAGATGTGTTTTGCGATGAATTTACGAGGGATATTGCGAGAATTTGTCAGCTGAAAAGAATGTGTTCCATGGAAGTTGTGATGGTCTGGTTGCCCAAGATGTGTTGGAGACGTTTTGTGGTAAATTCCCAAGGAATATTACAAGAATTAGCAGCTGAAAAGAATGTGTTCCGTTGAAATTGTGATGTTCTGGTGGGCTAAGATGTGTTTTGCGATGAATTTACGAGGGATATTGCAAGAAATTGTAAGCTGAACAGAATGTGTTCCATGGAAGTTGTGATGTTCTGGTTGTCCAAGATGTGTTGGAGACGTTTTGCGATGAATTTACGAGGGATATTGCAAGAATTTGTCAGCTGAGAAGAATGTGTTCCATGGAAATTGTGATGTTCTGGTGGCCCAAGATGTGTTGGAGGGTTTGTGGTAAATTCCCAAGGAATATTACAAGAATTAGTAGCTGAAAAGAATGTGTTCCGTGGAAATTGTGATGTTCTGGTGGGCTAAGATGTGTTTTGCGATGAATTTACGAGGGATATTGCAAGAATTTGTAAGCTGAACAGAATGTGTTCCATGGAAGTTGTGATGTTCTGGTTGTCCAAGATGTGTTGGAGACGTTTTGTGGTAAATTCGCAAGGAATATTACAAGAATTAGCAGCTGAAAAGGATGTGTTCCATGGAAATTGTCATGTTCTGGTGGCCCTCGATGTGTTGGAGAGTTGTTATTGTAAATTCCCAAGGAATATTACAAGAATTAGCAGCTGAAAAGAATGTGTTCCATGGAAATTGTCATGTTCTGGTGGCCCTCGATGTGTTGGAGAAGTGTTATGGTAAATTCACAAGGAATATCACAAGACGTAGCAGCTGAAAAGAATGTGTTCCGTGGACATTGTGACGTTCTGGTAAACCACAATTTCCATGGAACACATTCTAACGGTTAGCTAACGGGGTTCTAACGGTTAGGCATAATTCTGCATTCTGTGATATCATTGTACCACCAAAAATGTCCATCATCAATGATTTTTCTCATCTTCTTTTTCAAAATGTTTCAATATCAACGTTTGAAAAGCATGTTGCCATAAAGCATGGACGCCTAGGTCTGACACACTTGGCATGGTTGGACATGAACCAGCTGACCTTTCCATCCCCAAAAAACCGGATACTTCCTGATGGAATTCCTCTCAAAACCCTGGTCTAGAGCAGTTTTCCGAAAGTTGTTCAAATGCAAACGAAAATGGGAGATCCTGTGCAACTGCAGCAGTGGTCAGCCCAGTTCTGGCAGCGCTGACCGGGTTCATCCCACGCTCTGTCCAGCCTGTCGCTAGCCATTAGACCTGGACGCTCTGCCATGGCGGTCCATTTTTCAGTGTCCAGTTGAACATCGCAGAACCGAGTGATGGATGCACTGCAAGTGGACATCCATTTATTTGGCCCAGTCTCACCCGTGACCCGACTGCGCAAGCACCCGGAGCCCCCGCGCATGACAGCTTCAGGCCGCTGTCCTGCCTGTCCACATTTCCGTATGCAAATGAGGCGAGGGTCAGAGGCCAGGTTGGCCTGAAGAGGACGAGACCACCACACAGGACGAAAGTAGTTCTGGATTTCTGGTGCGCATTCCTGCAGGGACTTTGCAGGGGCGGTGTGACCAAACCCTTTCGCCGGAAGTGCAGTTTTCTGAGACCTGTTTTTGGATGAGCATGAACGGCAGTGGATTTTAGGTCGTATTCTTAAGATGTGGACATGTGGCATGCTTCGCCATTGCCGAGGCAACCTGTGGACCTTGGAAGTCTGATGTCCTTGCTGATCAGTCATGGATGCTTTCTCCTAAGGTTCCTTGTCGAATTTGGCACTGTCACGTCTGTAGAAGTCCTTCTAGGAGTTGGCAGCTGGTAGGACACTTTGCAGGACAGTTGTCTGAGCATCAGAATGTGAAGATGCAAACTATTGCTGTTTGTTTGAAATTTCCTGCAAACTATTGGTTCCTGGAGTGCTACATCGATTCATTAAGACCCATGTATTGGAATCTAGATGATGCCCCCCAAAGTTCAATTAAATTGAAAAAAACAGGATGAATTGAAAATTGCTAAATAAATGTCATTTTGAAGCTCGATTTATTTGACACATAAGAGATCGAGTTTGAAATTATGAATTTAAAAATGTAAAGTAATTTAAATTCATAAAAGTATTGACTAGCATTACACTATACCTAGATGTCACACACAAAATGTTCAGTTGATTTACAAAAATAAGGATAGATTCGAAATTGCACAATGAGCTGTATTTTAAAGTTCAGTTTATTTGAAGCATGGTAGATAGGGTGCAAAATTCTAAGTTTAAAAATTCCTAACTGTTAATTGTATCGAGTATCGGTATTCTGTAAATCCCACCTTGGGATCGTTTCTATATTGGCCTGATTAAGCGTTTTGAAGTATCCAGTTTGTTTCAGGATCACGAAAGTTGACTTCTATCAACCCTCTGGTAAACCTAAAATTTCGTGTGCATATTTACACAAAGGAGTGTCGCTTTTTGCCATGAGAAAGCGCGACACTCAATTTCCTACTTTGCAGTCTTCCTCCGCTCCTCTGTGCACGGACCCCCTCTGATCCAATTGGTTTAATTTGGATGTAATCGTCCCAGGCATGCCCAGGGTTCAGGGGTGACCTCAAGCGCGTGTGCAAGAGGGCTGCTCGTGGCCTCTGCGGCTGTCAGAACCAACCTGCTATTCAACTGGCCCCGGTAATTGGTAGGTCCGTGCTTTTCTTATTAAACTTCCCACTTTCCTTTCCATTTCCCTCGGGCGCCAGAGGGCCTCTGCCCTCCAGGAACGTTGGACAAGAGGCTGCTGCTGTGGGTATCTGGTTTCTGTCAGGTTTTTTAAGACGCATGCGCCATTCCAGGAGACAACAACCCTCAGAAGCAGTCAGCCCAAGTAAAAAACATGCGGCAATGGACCAGGAAAATATTTTGGTTTTTTCTGATGGCCTTTGGAAGGACTTCCTTGCCTCTTGCAAATGGTATAATATCCAAACTGAAAGCACTTCCACGTGGAAGGTATATTACACGTATGCTTGATGTGTCGCTATCGGATTATTTTTATGCAATTTTGTATTGTAGCTTGAGAGGGATTGTAAGAGTTGTATTTTTAATCTTCACTTCTCTTTTTCCTAATCCTAATAATACAAATGTATTGCTATATTTTTACTGTCTCTGTACTTTCAAGTTATGGAAGGATTTTTGTTTTGTACCAACTTGGAAAATGTTGTTGGGACTCCTGTATTGTTGTTGATGAAGTCACGACATACGCTGGACTCTGGAGGAGCAAGAGAAGTGAATTAAGCAGAAAAATAGAATGTTTTTCTCTCTGCAGAATGTCTCACGATGAATTTAGTTCAACTAGAGCTGACATCTTGTCAATGTTTGTTGAAAATAATTGCCCTGACTTCCTGATCATGCTAAACATTTCTGAGAGCGTATTAATGTGAGTGTAAGGGGACATCAATGCTTATTTTGTAGAATCGTGTAGGTGCTAAGCATGACAATACACGTAGTTTACCACAAACAGTATACAGACATGCAAAAACAAGTCATGAAAAGTTGTCTGAAGAATGTCATGGGGATGTGGGCAAATGAAAGTGATGTTAAACGAATTGTAGATGATGTGCAGACATTTCATAACTCTTTCTGGAAGCTTTGCATGAATATGCAAGGAGAATCCTGCAGGGCTCTTCAGTACTGCAAAAATGAGGACAAGTTCTGGAAAAATGTGAAACATCACTAAAGAATGTTGATATTCTATAAGAAGGCTTACATAAAAATACCGACAAGATATTCTGCATTTCTAATCTGCAAGAGCTTTAATGGAACGTCACGTATAACTCAGATGTTCTGGTATTCTGAAAGAATACCATGTTATTCATCTCTATTTTCGAGCACAGCCATTCTGCATTAGCCATGTTGTCCAGATTCTTGAAATAAAGACAAAGTAATTGTCCCTGAAGACTGATGTTGATGAATCCCTGTTTGAGGTTCTTGGTGCTTGACTTAAGATGCAATGCCATTTTCCAGAATTGATGGCAAGGTACACCAGAATGCATTGGTTGTTTTGGCACTTGGACAAGGTCCACTTTTTTGCCGGGTAGGACTTCTAATGTCACTTCTGATTCTCTGAAAATGGTGACGTCGGTGGCCCAGTTCTCCACCACCTCTTGTTGCTGGCAGGTCGGGGAAGATGCACCGGGGCAAGTTGGGACATGACCGGCATGCGCAAGCAGTCGATTATTTCGGACACCATCGCTATAAATTTGGCGCGAATGGGCAGGTTTCTGTGTTGCTCCTCGCTTTGTTTTTTTTCCTGACAAGAATTTCGGGTGTCTTGTTCTCGCGTAGCTGATTTTTATTGTTCCTGCATAAGTAAGGAGGGAAGCTTATCTCGCCCTTCGACATGCCACTGCTGACGTTTTGCAGGCATTTGGCCAGGATTTGTGGCTTTCGATAAGCTGCGCTGATAGCTTTGCGAGAATTGGGGGTGGCTGCTTCCCCCCCCCTCCCCCTCCCCTTGCAGGACAGGCGTTCTTGGAGTAGTTTGACGTCTGCAGAAAATAGCTCAATTCTGACAGCCTCTGGTGGTTGTAACTTTTATGTCAATTACATTGGTGTCCTGGAGACTTCCTGGGTGGAAAGAGCATGTATGCAGGCCTGTGTGTATGGGCCATATATGGATATATTCCAAATATGGCTAGAGCAGAAATTGGCCACTCATATGCATGTATGCCCATATGCTGTTTATGTAAGTGTATGTCAATGTATGTCCATGCTTGTTTTTACGTCCTTACATTTGACCATAGTCTGTAATTTCATGTATGTCTACATTCACTGATAAAGTCAAACATATCACTTCATTTTTATGCATGGAAAAATGATACAATGTACTTTTAGACTTATTCAATGTATGGTTAGTCCAGAAATGGGCCACAAATGGACTTGTACACTGTCATCTATATCCATACCGTATATGGCCATATATTGGGTATTTAAGCCTGTAAAATCCACATATGACCATCCATGTCCATATTTAATTCCTGACCTTCATTTATATTAAATGTTGATATGTTTTGTTGGGGTGTGATGTTATTTTGATTGAAATTTGACGTCATTTAATGTAAAATAGAACGGTACGAAATTTGGACATAATGACATCAGTTTTTGATCCATTTCCTAGTTAAAACGAAGTCCTTCATGTCCAAACAGGCATTGGAATGTCACAATATTCTAATATTATTACAAATGATCATGCGCAGATGTGATTATACCTAGGAAATACATGTACATGTATAATACAATAACTAACTGTAACTCACATTAAAGTTAAAATATAATTAAAATTATCAATTTCCTACGTGAATCAAGCAGCAATAATTGGTTTTAATAGAAAATGGAATATTTTCCATAATATGGCCCAGTATTTGCAGCCATATATGGCCTTATCTAAAATTGATGGCAATGGCGATGGACATGCATACACTTGTTTATAGCCATATATGGCTCAAATATTCAGGCGTTTTGTGATCGTGCAAATTCCTAACTTGGTTTCTACATCCGTCCATTCTAACTCATATAATGACACCTACCTGTTACACCCACAATACTTAATCATTCTCCAAAAACAATGCAAACATTCATTCCATGACAACTTGCACAATCGAAGGAATTTGATTTGCCCTTCAGAAGAATGCAAAATGGCAATATTTGTGATAGTAATTGTGATACAGATTTTTAGTAATATGCGGTATGATGAAGATATGCCGTCTTAGTTCAGCTAATTAGAAGATGGTGATCTGCAGGAGGGGTGTCTCATAGATATCTTGGCGGAAATTGCTCACGTACCAAGATGGCTGATAAAACCTCTTCATAAATTTGATGTCGTTAAATAATTAAAATTGTTTTTGAGCAACGCTGCTATGTACACGGGCTAACAGGGTTTTGATAAAATCAGTCTGTGAAACTACTAAAACGTCATCTATTTGATAGATGGACAACTGGCATGTTCATTTGAAATCGTCAGAAAAAAAAATGCTTGTCATATTGCAATAAACGCTTTCACAAAACCTATTTATAGACCGATTTTATCACGCATAGACCGGAAGTAATGGATGTCAACCAGCATGCAATCTTTTATTAGGTAATTTCTTTGAACGGTCTTCATCACGTCCCTTACGCAGAACAACTTTATTTTCCAATTAAATGGCCTGTGTACAAAATGGCACCGAATTACGTTATTGTGGTTGATTTTCGACCCTATATGACGTCATTCATGATGATGTTGGTATGTTATGTGGGAATGTGATGTTATTTTCATTGACATTTGACGTCATTTAATGTAAAATAGAATGGTACGAGATTTGGGCGTAATGACATCAGTTTTTGTTCATTTTCCTACTCCTTTTTGTCCAAATAGATATCGGAATGTCACAATGACTCTGATATCAACTTAGATAAAAATGACGTCATTTTACTACGAATAACACCAAAAACACATAGCATAATATCCATATTAGTTTAGATAGAGATGACATCGTTTTCATTACGAACTACTGATGTCATAATCTCCCTAATATTTCTTTGTCCTAAATGACGTAGATTAGTCTACTATAACACCAACTACTGAGTCTACTGATGTCATAAAGTCCCTATTACATTTATTTGACAAAAACTACGCCACTTTTAACAAGAAATACCGGTATGAACAAACTATGTCCTTGATTAATTGTTTTTGAAAACAATGACGTCATTTTGACAAGGAATATCAACATAAGCTGTTGTTTGTAATGACCCTAATTAATTTTTAATAAAATGGACGCCATTTGCTCAAGCAATAGGGCCATCATCTGATGTCATGATACCCATAATAAATTGTTTTTGCTTAAAATGACGTCACTAACTAGAAATAAGATCAACCACTGATGTCAAACATAATGTCGCTGATACATTGGTTTTTACATAACTAGTATCATTTTTACTAGAAATAGGACCCCTAATCGAAGTCCCTAATATTTCTGGTATATACCTGTAAATGAGATAATAAATTTATATTCTCAGAATTGACGCCATTTTGACTAGTATTAGGACCAAAAACTGATGCCGTAATGTCCCATACGCTTGTTCTTGACAAAACGGACGTCATTTTGACTGACAAGAAAACCAAACCTTGGCGTCATTGTATCCCAGAATGCCATATTCCTGACATCCGTTTTGTACCTTCAATGTCGTCAAATTGAAGTCAAAATAGCATCACGTTTCTACATAACATGACGTCAAAGGTGAATATGAAGTGGGAAACTACCCTGGTGGAAAGATCAGTATAATCACTACAGTAGATATCAGTACAAATATACTGAGATTGGTAAAAATGTAGTTATATCACTAAGCCTACTGATATTAGTAGTCCCAAAAACCACTATAATACTGATATCCCTAAGCATATTGATATTAGTAGTCCCAACAACCACTTTAATACTGATATCACTAAGCATACGGATATTAGTAGTCCAAAAATCACTATAATACTGATATCAGCATTCCCAAAAACCAGTATATTAATATAGTGATATCGGCATAGAAGGATACCGATATCACTAAAATTATGCTGGCATCAGTATGGAATCATACTGATGTTACTAAGGTTATACTGGTAAGAGCATAGTATCATACTGATATCACTCTGGTTATACTGGTAAGAGCATAGTATCATACTGATATCACTCTGGTTATACTGGTATCAGTATAGAATCATACCATAAAAGCCGTAATTGTCTCTTAGCTTTTTACTGCCGAAAACTTTTCATTCGCTACAGTAGACAATCACATACCGATCTTTTCTCCAGGGTAACTTAGCCAAAAAACCGTACGTTTTTCTGAAAGAGGCAAGGTGTGTCCCCAGTCTTCCGAGCCCTAAGGGGAGGGGGCAGACATGGTCCAAGATGGTCGATGCCCCCATCACATGTTTTTCGCCTTAATCATGACGGACACAATGGGACGGTAAACAGGGATAATGGCGCAACCGTAACGACCCACTCGACTCTAATTATTATTACGATCGTGTTTTTCGATTAATTGGGTCCTCCCAGCGCCGCTCCGCTCAACCATAAAAGCCGTAATTGTCTCTTAGCTTTTTACTGCCGAAAACTTTTCATTCGCCCAATAAAACATGAATGCTCATTTCGGCGGTGGCTGGGGTTTTGTAGCGGCAACCCCGAATGGGACATGCCTGCGCCCGGGCCCAATTAGCGCGACCCCCAACCCCCCATGAGAGATTCGACGTTACCATTATTTTACAATGAATTTTTTTAACAATTTTGGAGAATTGTAATAATTTTAATTGCACAACGACCCACCGTTTTGGGCATTTTCTGATGCTATATACATAAATGATAAAATAACCTAAGACATTTATTTTCGGGTAAAAAATAACATGAAAACATAAGAAAAAAGCTGATCATCCAAATCTTGAATTCACCAATCACAAGATGGAGAGACGAAATACACTGTACGTTTCATTTTACATGTAAGACACCTTATGAGGTTAAAATGCGAGCAAAACGTCCGGATTTTAAAGAAATCGTACACCTCATAGAGCGTTATAATTAGTTTTAATGGTAACACAAATTATTACACATTACTGACCTGAAAGTAAGTTGTAAAATTTAATGAATCTTTTGGAAAC
>JAQIXS010006268.1:0-11016 GCA_034700785.1 Rossiulus vilnensis | reverse complement strand
CTCTCCCTCTACCAGTTGTTCTGGAATTTCCATGAATTTTGGATTTCCCCTCGCTATCCCAGTTGTTCTAGAATTATCATGAATTTCAGATTTTCGCCTACCCCGGCTATTCTGGAATATGCATGAATTTTAGACTCCTCCCTGGTGGTTCATGAATATTAATGAAATTAAGACTCCCCCCTCTTCCAGTTGGTTTTCAACTGGGTAAAAGTGCCTCTCATTTCTTCCTCTAATAAATCCGACGATTCCAGGTGATACTCCGGACGTCCTGTATGGATGGCCCCTCACTAAGCCTAACACGTATCTTTATGACGGTCTATCTGAGCGGCCCTTCAGCGCTTGGCGCTTCTGGGCCGCCAGAGGCTGAAGCGCCGTTGTTCACGCGCTTCCTGTCATTTGTGCCGCGGTGCGCGGATGCTAGCTGCTCGGAATTCTTATTTCGGTCGCAGTTTTTGTCCTGAAAAGCGGACGAAAACCCTGATTTTTCGGCGCTTGTACGAAAAAGATGAACCGATCGAAGTAAGGCGCGAGCCGCGCGCATCGCCCGGCCTCGGAGCCGTTCACTGATTCCGCTAATTTGACATTTTCAGCACACCGGTTCTCGACAACTGGAACCCTATGCTGGACGACTACGTAGACCGCACGTTCAACTCGTACGTCGGACGAGCTCCCTACCAGAACCTGCCCGGCCTGGGAATGCAACAGCCGCTGCCCAGGTAGCCCAAATAGATACCTTCTTGTCGTTCCAGTCGTGTATCTGGGCTGATATGGCGGAGGACGTTTGCCGGCCAGGGGTGCGCGCTACGTGTGGCAGGAAGCATTGCGGGGAAACAGGTGGCTGGGCGGCCAGAACGGAATTTCCGGAATTTGTTTACGGGATTCCTGAAGGGTGCGGGCGGACTTGGACAGCCAGGGTTGTGCTCGAAAACCAGGGCTGTTCTCTTTTGTCCCCTGCAAGTGTCATGTTTTGTCATGCAAGGACGAGAATCATTACTTTCCCCCCCCCCCCAAAAGTGACTTCATTTATGGACGTTCTATAACAGGGTAGATGGTCCTAAACGTCCTGAGTGTCCTGAAGTATTATTTGAAAAGTCCTGAAACGGCTGCCCAATTCGACATTGAAACTGTTGGAATTGTTTCAAATTATTGCATACCCTGTGTATTGCGTTTTCCAGCACTATTGTGGTTGACAACACAGCCTTTATTGAATGGAGTAAACGTGGAAGTTGCCTTTTTAAAAAGATTGATCCAAACTGATGGTAATCTTGTATTGTTGTAATAGACACAGAAATGAATAAGTAATAAAATCACGCAACCTATAAATATTACCTTTCGAAAAAAAATCCAAAAATTTCATCTGAAAAAGCCCTAAAATTTCATCTGAAAAAGTCCTGAATTTCTAATCGAGAATATAAACCTCACTAGACACTATTTTCTGGTGTGGTTTGTATTCTCGATTCGATTATCCGGCCGTATGATACTCAAGAAGTTAAGCAGACTGGTTACTATACATTGGTTCGACCTCTTTTGGAGTATTGTGCACCAATTTGGAATTAATTTCGGGTGGGCCTGGCTCAGAATCTCGAAACAGTGCAGCGCAGGGCTGCCAGATTTGTTTTGGGCAATTACCAGCATACCGCATGTGTAACAGAAATGCTATGCAAGTTGGAGTTTAGTTCTTTAAGAGAACGGCGGGAAAAGTTGTGTTCGGGATTGTTTGAAAGATTGAATTTACCAATTAATGGTAATTTAGTCTCAGGCATGTTAATTCTAATTCTCTGACAGAGCTCCGAGCTAAAACGGATGCTTACTATTGGTCATTCTTTTTGCATGCTATTAGACGATAGAATAGTCTTGCTAATGATAGTCCAAATTTGTTAGGAATTCAGTTGAACAATGATGTGGGCATTTCCCACATGGGAGTTTTCTCCTAATACTTTTGTGGGTATTTTGCCCCCCTACCAAATGGCATTCACTTGCTGACTGTAGGGTACTGAGTTGAATTAAATTGAAATTTAATTGAAATATTTATAACTGTCAAAGTCCAAGCATTTTTAATAAAAAAAACCCTCTTTAATTGAGAGGTTTTACCTATTTAAACGAGATAATTTTTGCCCTTGGTTTTACCTGTATCCATCAAGGACATAAGGTCATCCATAAAGGGGGTGTCCGGAGAAGCCACGGGGGAGGGGTTTGAGAAAACTGGACAGTGCCGCGGCTGTGCAGGACAGGGGAAAAGGTGGGAGGAGGGTTCAAGAATATTTTGCTTTACTGCTTACTGTGTTTATGATAGGTATCACTATCGATCCGATGCTTATAAATAGTTTTAAAATAATATTTTGCATTATTTTCAATGTGAAAGCAATTTGTTCAAATCGGGCCGGACGGGGGAGGGAGAGAGTCACCAGGATGCAATAAAAGCCAGACAGTGGCGGACAGGAGGGGAGGGAAAAGTTTAAAAATCATAAAAATTCCAGGACATAGTTAATGGATAGCCCCTAAATGGGTAGGATAAGCTATTTTACTTCTATAAGTGGAATTACACAACAATGAACAATCTTTCGAAATTAAGCAAGGATTTTATCATTTTACGTTTGAACTTTAAGCAAAATGTATGACTGTATGTATGATGTATAGTGTTTGTCGTTATTAACATACAAATGTTTGCACACTGTGTAACTGATCGAACGATTCAAAGGGCACTGAGCCATATATGGCATGCATTAATTTAAAGGATGGAACTCTCATAATAAGTCACTGTATTTTAAAAGGCGAGGATTGTCAGCTCCTACTTATTCTTGTTTTACATGTATTGTTTGTTTTTCCTAGAATGCAATTGAGTAAAATGTACACAGCAAATCTTTTTATGCTCCTTTCGAACCGCCAACTTCTTCAAATAAACGAAAGACGTACCCTTTCATATAAGTGGGGATTTTGGGACGGCCCCGTGAGATCCCTCTTATATAGGTTCGACTGTATTTTAAAGACGATTCGCGCCATTCGCGCACTTATTCAAAATGCGACTAAACAATTAAAAATGTGCAGGAACACTGGTAGAGCACACGTTGAAAGTGTTAGTTAATGTCATGCCTTATGTATTTATCCTTCTCTCTTTAGAGACAATATTTGCTAAACATAAGCAAGTTATCATGTCATTAGAATGTTGCAGTAGCATTTGTAATACCTTTTATCAATGCCAGCGGATAGCATTATTTAAGAGATTTTTACAATTTAAAGTTAGACATTTTTTCAATAATACAGTATATCATGCTGCCATTTTGGCAAACAATTTTGTTTTACAATCACAATATGTATTTAAACTAGTTCTAACATTCTTTTTAAATTATATCAGTGAAGCATGTTGCAACTAATTATCAAACTTCAAAATTAGGGCGACATGAATGCATAAACTCAATGAAATAATTCAAGCAAAGTGAAAAATGTGAGATTATAAATTAAATTATAATTTAATGAATTCAATTATCAATAAATCTAAAAGGTTCTATTCATTTTCACAATTCAAGCACAAGTTGTTTAATTAAAACGAAATCGTACACATAGACCATACCCAGTCTTACTCTCCAAATTTACTGTATATAGTTATAACTTCTCATTGCAAATATACCTACTTGTGATCATTAAATTTGTACGTGTCGCAAAGATTGAATGATGTTCATACATGGACTCACTTGTGACTTGTGTTCAATTACATATGAGGAACACTCGTGTACTTTTACGATTTAACTTAGATAAGCTTTAAAATACATGCAATCATTTATCATTCAGCTTTCAGCCAATTTCTCTTGAAAATATGATTTCCAATCGAAAAATTCATTTCCATGACCCGAGTTATTTAGAGATTTGCTGCATCAATGTCAAAGAGAATGTTTGCAACAGTCAGTTCCACGCATGTTTAGTTGAAAAATTCTTGACGAGTAAGATAGGTTAGTTGAATTTAACGTCAACAACTTTCTTAAAACGCGTTTGGTTTCAACAAAATTCTTGACAGACATGCAGTTTGTGTGTGGTATTTTTTTCAATTATAATTATTTTCTAGTGCGTAAGAGAACATATTGATGAATCACTAGCCAGGTCATTTTTTTAATTTAAAAAGGAACCCCATATGGATTTCAAATATCAAGTACATGTATATCAATAACAGGCCACAATTGAAGAAAGACAGATACTTGAATTTTAATTTCGATGATCCCAATTGGAACTGCCTTACAATATTTGTTATATGGCTATTGAATATGAATTCTAAACGATGTTAAAATTATACTTTAGTAAAATTTTAAAAATTGGGGGGAAAAAAGAAATTAGTGATAGAAAATTGAGTTTAAAAAAATTCGCTATGCATTTCAGACGACAATATGAATTTTAAAACTAATGACAGAAAACATTTAAAGCACAAGTATTGAAACCATATTTCTAAAAAATTTAAACACATGGCACTAATATTTGGTATAACAATACTTTTGTAAGTATTCAAACTGCAATTACAGTGCAGCTGTAAACTATCATCATGATAAAAAAAAGTGTGTGATTATGCCGGATATGCTTCAATGTATAATTTAGTAGCATCCTATGAACGTGTAGTGATGACTACATGTTCATATAATAAATGAAGCGTAGAATTACGATAAAATGTTATCGCAAAATGCACACATTAAGATCTTTATACCCAACAAATGTTCTGCTTCAATTCTGTTGTATACTGGTGATCATTAGTATTTACTGGATAATGGAAAATCCTTAGACCCATGTTCGTTAGAGCATAAAACTACATACATGTGTTTGCTATACACCTGCACGAAATGAACAACGATAAAAAACGTTTATTATATTCACATTTATTAAATATTTTGAAAACCAACAAAAAGGAACCAAACATGAATAATTGAGGCATATATAATTCTACAAATACGATTCAATATAAGGAACACTAAAGTAATAAAAATATTAGTTTTCTCCACTATCTAGACAGTCTTGGCAGTTTTAGATTATTTTATATTCCTTTAATATTTTGTAAATTCTTTCTAAAATTGTAAAAATACGAAATATAAAGGAAATCAAAACATGCAAAATGTTAGAATGCTAAAACCGAACAAACAGTGTATGTGCAGAACTTCGTAAGTCTACTTCATTTTCTTGATTTAAGTTTTATGTGCCGACAGATTCTCAAAGCATGGCCTGAACACACATTAAAAAAAGTTAGATACTTTATCGAACGTTTTTTAATGAAGTCAAATTGGAGGAATTAAGTCTGAAATTAACATTGCACGAAATACTCTAGTAATTCACTTGCAATACATATTATTGCATATTGTATGGTTTATTTGGGATAACCCAGTCCTATGGGAAAGTAACACGTATTGGAGAGGTAAAAGACAATTTGCTGGATCTTGAGGTTTTTTATGTAGCTGACTCTTGTAATGTTTTCAAGAAAATTTTACTGCACGATACTACGCGTATTGCGTGCGTAGGAGCGTGTGTTTCGTTATTAGCCAGGTTAAGCATTAAGCATATCATTCAATGATCCAATTATAGAAATTAACCCCATAAGGCCTAGATGTTTTTGATTGCTCTCGGATATTAGCACTGATGGAAGGAAAATGCAAGGAGGAATGCAGGATTAGCGATAAAGGGATGTCAAAGCGCAATCTTTTATATAGTAGCTAGAGATTAAGATGCTTGATAAACGTCTGTCAAAATGTTATGTTGGACCAGAATATAAAATGCAGACAGTTTAAGCGGCATTCCTTGAACATCCTTTTTCAAGCAAAGGTTTTTTGTAAGTGACAGCCAAGAATATAAGAAGATAAAGGCGGACTTTGTGACCTGAGGCTAAGTTTTCTAAAAAACATGGCTCGCAGTTGCATGCAATTTGAAATGAAACGTATACGATTCATTGCAATGATATTTGTATGCAGCAGAGTTTTCTATATCACATATAAATAATGGGAGATGTTTTTTATAACGACGAAGACCTGTTGAAACCATACACGGCGCTGAAACTTCGCCATAAACATTTCCCAATCGCCACGAGGAAAAATTGTATTTCTAATGGAATCTTGAAAATGAGTCTATACATGTATATGTAGGCCTACATGTGTTTAGTTTTGTAACGACTAAAAAAAACTGGAATTGGTTTCACAAATAAGACCAATTTAGATGCATTGAATTTTTTTGTGACAAATTATCTTTATACAAGTATAACACTTAAAGTATCTTTCAGTGTTGCTGGGTAACGTTTACAAAAATATGCAACTTGTAAGTCATACTCAGTCTAAAATCCGCTTAATGAGAGATTTCTCGAAAAAGAGGTAAGCACAGAGGCAACTTCCTACCCCAAGCTATCTGTTTAACATTTAATTGTGTAAATTATGGTTTTTGCTTTTGTAAGTATTACTTAAACAAGATTCACATGGCGCAAAACAGTATTTTTTTAAATTTAAATCATCCCAAACAAATGATTTTTTTATCAGGTTTTAAGATTGGTCAGAATGTACTGTATGCTATTTGCATAGATACGATTTCCAGAGAAAAATTAATGTAATTCAACATCGAACTGAGGTGAAAAAATCGCTGTATAATTACTTTCGATAAAAAAAGAAAAAAACATATATGGTGAACACCTACCACCTTAAATAGTAGAGATAATTACCTTTAAAGGTACATTGTATGAATCAATTTCTAAATCTGAATGAATATAATACAAACTTGAATGTAATGTATTTTCAGAGTTCACATTGTTTTGATTGCTAAATTTAATATTTAGGTATCGCCTTAAATCAATGACCCTCGCTCTTGTCCGATCCTTTGCTTATGGTTCAAATTCGGTTTTACCCCCTACCGATTTTGCACATCTGTCCCCGCAACCACATCTTTACTCTCCTTTAAAGGAAACTCGGTGTTGCGTGTCTCCTTCGCCAGATGGTCTTTTAAGTTGAAATCCAAACGTATTGTTCGGAATTACCATTAACTATGCTATTAACAAGTGATTTTCTATACAGGAATCAACAAATCCACCATCATCAACACATCAAGAGGACACTGGCGAGAATATGCATTGAAAAAAAAGGCGACATAAAAGAAGCACTGCCAACAATCTCAAATTAAGGACTTTCGTCAAGCCTGTTTTTGCATTATTTCAACATACAACTAACTAAACAGAGTGAACACAAAAAGACGCGGAGAGCAGAAATCAAATGTGAAATAAGTGATGCAGAAAAATTACAGAAGCTAACAATAACGAATGACGTTTCTAAAATGCACAAAAGTAAAAATCCGACTTTTAACAATAAAAGCATTCTACAAGGAGTGCCCATTCACCTTAAAAGTAAAATCTAGTTTTAAATAAAGTGATTGTTTATAGCGTTCGTCGTAATAATTCGTTAAAAGATTGGTAATGTTCACATTTTTTAAAGTTATTTATGTTAATGCTTCATCATTTCTAATTATTTCTCTTCTAAACACGCATGCATGTCCTAAGAGGTTTGGAATGCATTTCAATCGTCCCTTGCAAAAAACAGAAGCTTATTCTATGCCTTTAGGCCTACACTATAATTAAAGGTTATTTCGGCAATAATTTAAATCCATTATTTTCTCTATCACTTAAGAGGCCTAAAGACAGCGTAATAAAATTAACGTCATCTCAAGGCATCATGAGTAAAAAAAGGCTTGAGATTGCATGTTTTATTATGTAGCAAGGAGAGTAAAAAGATTGAAAATTGCAGTTTTACTCGCTTAAAGCCATAGACGGTTTCACTTTGTTTTTTATTTTTCATTTTGAACTGTCAGAAAATTACGCGATTATAGATTCAATGGTTACTGCAGTCATGCCTTGACAAAACGTTCATCAATGATCTATCAGCCAAATAACTCAAGGTTGGGAGACCTAGCCACATGAGTAAGCAGTTATTTCTATTATATTTCTTTATAAACAATTTTCTACAAAAGTTTCTTCTGAAAATGTTGTCGGTGTTTTATTACTGAGAATCCAAAGCACTCCCATTTTTACAGGTCTGTCGGATAAAAGTCGAATTAGTGACACAAAGCCGAAATGGTTAGCTAAAAACTGTTTCGATTAATGCAAAATCACATTTTTAACAGACACTACATGCATATGAGGTTTGTCATGTTGCAACTGTGTGCAATTTGTATATCAGCACACATTTATAGTCTAACAAGCGTATACAATTAAACTGTATCATGGTAATCGTAAGCCATAACATCAAACATATTGGAAGTCGCTTCTTAACAGAGAATTACATTGTTACATCAAAGTAAAAATGACTTATGACTGCTAAATAAATTCACATCACCATTAGAAAAAAGAATATCAATTGTTTAACATATAATCTGGTTATTATTTCATGCAAATTGCAGAAGAGTAATGGTTATACAACTACATGTATGTTCAAAGATACGCGCAGCGACTAATGTTAAGGATATTTATTGAAAAAAGTGAGCAACCATATTGGGCTTCTCTCGTTCTTTATTTGTGGATGAACATTTTCAATTATCTGTGAAGAATCTAGCCAAATTATGACAGTCGTTGACATATTTAGAAATTACAGGTAATTACAGATAATCAGAGAATTATGCAATCCGTTGTAAATTGCAATGAGTAAGTTTTTAACTGAATATAACAATTTAATCATCACACATTTTAGAATTAAGTAATACGTGAAAATGTGCGAATGAATGCAAATGATTTCTCAAAGAATAGTTTCAAATTTTTATCTGCGAGTTTTAAGAAATCTATTAGGGGATCTGCGTAATTATCTTGTTCTTCTGTATTCGTTTGACAAGATATTCACACTCTGTTGAGCGCTATGTAGGTAAAATAGGGCAATAGAAGACTAATCACATTACATTGAAACTTAAAAAAGATTAAGTATTCCACGTTTCAAGTTGTGCAGATAAAAGAAATTTGCCTTTAATTAGCCTGATGACACTGTATAATCTATAATTGACACAAAGATCAGGGTACAGTTTGTCACAGGCACTAGTTTGCACCTGAAAAAAGTGCATTTATATTTGTAATTTCAAACAGAGCGAGTGAGTAAATGTGACTTATAATACAACACATATCAACCCATTCATCGAAAAGACACGCAATGAAAGTACATTTATAACGAGTTTCCCCTCCAAGTTTTTTGGCGCCTTCTACTAATACTTTTATGTCAATTACTGTAGAAATTAGTTATAATAAATGAAGTTTCATTTGACTGCTTGTTGAGATTGTTGTCCAGCTGCATTTGACAGGGATTAAAGGAATTGAAGTTTAATAATCAAGCAGGGTCATTGAGTGCAAGTCTGATGAGAACTCACATCTCTAATTATCAACTAACTTAAAAACTCACGCTTTTCACTGCCCTTAATAATATGAAGGTGGTGCAATCTATTTCAACTATACCTACTTCAATAGCATTGAAAATGATTAACCTCAAAACGACAAACAGGTTGTCATCACGTAAGAAATGGGTAATTTTTTCAATGTTTCTATCTGATCGTTTCATCTGATTTTAGAGAATCCACTTAGCATTTCGAATGCAATGTCAATTGAGTGGGCAGAAATAGTGCAACAAAGTCGTGTTAGGTAAATGGGGGAAAAAACCAAAACAATAAGGGAGGAGCATCGGCTAAGCAAAAACATCTTCCGTTTCCGTTCAGTTTCCATTACACAATTAATGGAGTTCAATGGTATCTCCTTAATATTTAAATTAATATTAATCCGAACACGACTTTGGACGAAATGAATTAAAGTATTTGCCTGGCTATTTAAACCTAAATTCTTATCTTGTAAAAGAGAAATTTACATCGAAATGAACTAAATTCGAATTTTCATTCCGGACGCAATAATTGTATCAAGTATAATGGTAGCAATGTTGATATTTAAATACTTTGTTAACAATGGCATTGTAGTATGGCAACAATGATATTTCATACTAATGACAGATATATTATAACAAAGCAATTAAATAACTTTTAGTGCAACTTCCGAAAGGGGTCATGTCTCGTAGGTAGTTCCTGAACACTATAAATATTAAAAGGGTCATCACAGGTCAAAGGCGTCCAAGCGAATCAATGCGAGTGAGGGTGGTACCGAACAAAAAATCCAAATAAATGTGAAATTTTGCACTCATTTCGGGTACGGAGGTGGGTGAGGAAGCATATCACTAAAATATCTTCACTACACGCAGGGAGAGCTCAACAAATTCAGCAAAAAATCTAAGTTGAACTTAGATATTTTGCTGTTGTGATAATATTTAGTATTTAATTCTAAAAATGCTCTTTTAATATGACAGGCTAAGTGATAAATCAACGATTAGTGTACCCACGCGTTAGGGTTTAAATACTTAAAATAGAAAATGACTCCCTAAGCTAAATTATCAATGACAGTTAAATTGAACCTCGATTCATTTAAATGATCAAAATCCATGACATGCCATTAAGTCAACCCAGTAACAACAAAAACTGTCTTCCGCGGGTACAAATCAACACGACTTTTTTTAGTTACAGGTTATAATTACGCTGGCAGACAATTTTTGTGAAAAGCTTGAGCACTTGCTTTTGTGGATCAAGAATTGATATAATTGCACGAATGTGCATGCAGGTCTAAAAAGGATGTGACTAACCTGGTGCCTTCGCGATAATTAAATACTCTGTATAAAAACTCATCTCAGAGCCACATCAAATAATTGAGTTTGTTAAAACGAAACAGGATTGTATTACAATGCATAAAAACTAAAGCAATTGCTGCTTCATTATAATAGTTTCATTATAAACACTATCGCATTCAGCGTCGAATGACTGTAATGAAATTAACCACAATAATCAGCACTTCTTACCTAAAATGACAAGCACTAGAGTAAGCTAATTTAAGATTAATTTGGTAACCTACCTTGAGCAACATCTTTCAAATTAAAATATTATACAGTCAGTACCGGCTATATGGTCACCCGCTTATATGGTCAGTTTTCTAAAGTCCCGTCTAACTTAATAGGG
>JAQIXS010006267.1:0-11017 GCA_034700785.1 Rossiulus vilnensis | reverse complement strand
CTTCATCCAATCGTTTCAGTACTTTTGTTTTTGAGCACTTAACTATAACAGGCTGGAATTTTGATATACTATCTGAGAGACGAAAATAGACCTCGTCACTTAAGACCTGTGTACTCCCTGCGATTCGAAGGAATAGCTCTCCGATTGCAATCATAATCACAAGTCCACCTGAAGCTGCAACTCTTGAGAGTGTACATTCACTCTCAGCTCTCAAATGCCACCAAATATACTCAGAACACACCCTTGCACATACTTAAAGGGGAGGGGGATTTAACCCCCATTTATTGTGCTCCAAAATTTACTGTCATGTACTGTTAGATACAAGCACGAAGGGACTTCGGCCTTTGGGTCTATTTGATTTGTTTAGGGAAAGCATTGTATTTGCGATTGATGTTGTTACCCATTTTAATATGTTATAATGAATAAATCAACTTATTGTCATCCAAATTATTCAATGAAATATCCAAAAATATGAATTTTGCCCTCACGCTGTACACTCGTGTAATTAGGTCAAACTGATTTTACAGAACGACCGTTCACAGGATGGCCTTCAACGATGTACGTTGTTTTATGGACTTTAATTAAAATTTATTCTGCATATGACAACTCTATCAAGTGATTAAGGCTGAGAGAATAGGGCTTCGAAGAATTGCAAAGCAAAAGCAAAAACATTTAAAGTTTTGGTTAAACTGATTATTACTACTGATGTACAATTGGTCTTCCCCTATTGCCTCGCGTATTTTATATTATTTGAAAATATCCCGTTGTTTTCCATTAAATTCAATTTAACGATGATGATGGGATCCTTTACGATAAGGAATATAAGCCCTATATCACCTGTTATTTTATGCCGACTGTAGGGTAGGATCCGGAGTACAGTACTGACAATATACCAAATGCGGTTTTGGTAAAGTATACCAATGCAATTTATAATTGCAACTAAATACTGTCTCCGTTGGCCAAACAGCAGAAAACAGCACATCAGATAACATTAAATGATGGACTAAATGCCCGTCAAAACGCAACAGTAATCGACAAGGCAGGAACCTCGCTGAATTTGCACTAGAATTCGACGACCGCCCTTGAGGTTCCGAAATTCTCACTGGAGAAGGGTAGGAGCAATCGTGTGTAGGCTAATCGAACCTGTTCTACAGCTTGAGGAAGGCCAAGACTAAACCATAGATATCGATCAACTGAACAAGTAATTGGTATAACACGTAGACGGAAGCAATTGTGAACTTGTACGGATAAAGCAGAAGATAAATAATTGTAAACTGTTAACGAAATGAGTTCCAATTTGGGTTTGGGAACTTCAGGTAACTTTTGTTCATTTCCATCCCAATAGTCCCCCCCCCCCAACAGTTCAATTACAACTTCCATACAAAATCACTACATATTTTAAATAGCTATATGCAAGGACAAATATCATGAACAAAGATTGCACAATTAAGTCCGCATACTGTCACCAGCATCAACAGTTTCGTGGACAAGCTGCTAACTAGTAAATCACATTTTGCGTTTGAGCACTCCTTAGATAATTTTCAAATTATTTCTCGACTTTTGGACCTTGTAAAATTAGCAACTGTTTACACCGAATTCTGCCGGAACTCTGATTTATTGGAACCACCGTTTCAAAATCAAAAAGTTGTAATTTAAGCTTTTTTGATTTTGAAATAAGAATGAATGTGGCAAGTACTGAGATTTTAAAAAGAAGGGAATGTACACGGCATTCTTGAATTTTAATTGGAAGATTATCACCATGTCACTGTGCAGTTACAGTATTTTAATTGCAGTGGATGGGCAAAAAAAGGAAGCGCATACAGTCGTTTTGATAGCACCATAAATCTACCACCATTTGGTGGCTTTTGGGAAGAATTCTCTGACTTAAGCAACTTTTTAATTGAATTAAATGAAAACAAAATTCACTAATTACTGATTGTTTTCTTATTATTTAAAAAGTTTAAAAAGTTAAATGCCCTTTTCAGTTTCCACCGAGCAGCTGGTCTCAGGGCTGTGCTGACTCGGTAATAGGTCCAGGCCAGTTGGGAAATGTAGCCCCTTTGACAAACTGCTATAATTAGTTTTTTTGTAAACAATGCAATTTTCATGTACTTTACATATAAATTTTGGACATTGTATACAGTGTAGCCATTCGCCAGTACACTGTACATTTGGGTAAATATATTTTGCAAAAACAAGATTACAAATCAAAGATGTTAGTTTGCATTTCTACACATCTTTTTAAAAGAAAACGGCGAACATTTTTTTTAAAAAAAAGCTTTTATTCTACACTTAAATACATCAGTATTTTATAAATACATGTATTATTTAAAAGAACGCCATTTATGCAAAACTTTCAAAAAAAGCTAGTTCATCATCATGAAATTGAGGCTTAATTTTGGATATTTAAAATTTGCTATCAACATTGTTTTACCATAGAAAATATCACAAATCATGGATTTTAGTCAGCTTTTTTACATCTTTTAAGAACATGGTAGAATGAAGTAATTTATTGGCACAATTGACCCATGGGCCTGGCTGGCCTTAGTTAAAAACAACCATTTTTGCTTCAAATAATTTGATTATTTCAAGTTTCCGCTTCCTGGAATTTTAACTAATGAAAATTTCTTTGCCTTTTGTATGAAAATTTGAAATTTCTCTGACTTTTCCAAGCTGTTCCAACTTCCCTGACAATTCCAGGTTAATGGGAAGCCTGCACTTGAAAAGTAACGCGTGCATGTAAATTCATTTTCAATTAGCATTGGTTTACTAAATTCTTTTAAACACTTTGGAAATTATCACATTTCAAGTTTGATAGATAACCTTGCATAATCTTGCTTTAAAACGGCCTCATTTTTTTAAATCTTCCAATTTGATAAAAAAAATCAACTTGTTTATGATCTAAGTCAGCAATAAAAGACGTGTTCAGCGCACATTATTCTGGCTAACCTTAAAATGGCAGCTGCAACACTATTTCCCATGATACAGAATACATTGAATTGGTATTTCTGTTAATCACAATGAAGTACAGGGATAGGACCAACACTCGTTCCATTCATTAACAAAAAAAAAACCACTCCAAACGGGGTATCGGCATGGGTAACCTGCCAATAGATTCAGGGATAAAGGGAGACTTTTTTTTAGAAATCAAACCCTCTCTCACCCATAATATTTCATCATTGGGTGTTGCATGAATAAAAAGGCAGTGGGTCCAATTTTCGCCAGGGCTTGGCTACAGTAAAAGCAGCAAACCAAGCTTTATTCACAGTGAGAGAACCAGACATGGTAGCAGAGACAAACCCAGTAGTCTAGAGGAAAAAACCAATTCTGTTACCCAACCATCTGTAAGTTACCTGGTTTTTCTCATTCAATGAGGGGCTGAGGTTCAATAAAAAGGGCCTGGCGACCCTAACTTGGCATGGATACCACTATATAAAAAAACCTTTCTAGGGGCAACCAAATTGCAGCATTTCAACACAAAAGAACAAGCTGAACAACTTACGTTTTCTAAGAAGACCTGGATCCAAGCCAGAGCTCACCAAATCTCGAACAAGGCTTACCTCGTTCGCTATAGGCTCCTAGATACAAGGTAAACTTTTTATAGGCGACCCTTCTTGCTTTTCTTTTCTTCCTTACCCTCTGCTTCCTCATTCTGTAGGTTTTTGCTAACAAAAACTACCCTAACGCCCAAGAACATTCAAGAGCACCCTATCTTTCAGGACAATACTCAAAAGACTACCCTTCACAACTGGAACTGGCTTCAAACACCTGCTTTCAAGCTGAACTTCTCACAGTAGTGTTCATGCAAGTATTAAAAGTAAAAAACGTCAAACTACTGACATGAAACAAGCGCTCATAGCTATTACTTTTAACATCATTAAATCTGTTTAACCAGCACGCAGTGATTAAAATTCATAAATCAGTCGTTTTCTGCTAAGTTCATTAGTATTAATCACAAGAGCAAATAGCCGTCATGAACGGGCTAGAACATTGAATGATCATCGCCAAGGCGGCCTACCAAAGACGATAAAATATTTTTGCAAAAACGAGTCCCTAAACTACTAAAACATAACCAAACCATACCAAATCTATTCTTATCTAAACGCCGAATTTTTGAACAATCTGCGACCCAAATTTACAAGATGAAAGTGACCACAATCATGTTTTCTGCTATGTATTTTCAGTACACCTAATGAACAGTGCAAACCAACAAGTGCAGCTTGACAAGAATGTACCTGAATGTGTGCAAACGTTTACATGAATGTTTCAAGAGTACAAAGGCCTTATTGTACTTTCCCATTACATGTGCTGGATATACCCACATGACATCACGGGTAAATGTCGCATTATATTAATTAAAAATATAACAGCCTTTTATGATGTAATTATATAGTCAGATAGGTTATGATAGTTAATCGCTGTTAATGACTGATACCATCCTTAGAATATTTATGTTAGCACCATAACTATAAAAATCATATTTGCCATATGTAACAATTTTCATATGCAATGCAAACTCAATTTCCAAAAAAACGTTAGTCAACATGTTCATGTACCTTAAAAATGAGTGAATACTGCCAACATTTTAGACAAGTTTCTAGTGAAATAAGAGACATGTTATTTAACAAAATAAAAAAAATAGGACTTCTAGCATGCTACTACTTCTGGAAAATAATATAAACAAAGACAGCAATTCTTTAACTTTTCTCAAAGGACCACTATTTTTTAAAACTGCTTTACTGGTTGCTTCACGACAATTTAGCTTAATGCAAAATTTAACCATATCAAATAGATCCAAGGTCATTCTCATTAGCATTTGCATTGCTTTGGTAATTACTAATTTTGAATTAGCATCTCATCATCTGTGATTTGCTCAAATTATAAACATCATAAACCAGGATAACTAAAAGATTTCACTGTTTCCTTTAATAATGATCACATAAACTGTTGTTATTTACACCAACAATGTGGGTGATAATAGTTGAATGGATAAGAAAACTTTTCACAACTTGTTTTAAAATTATTATTTAACTGGGTCCATAGCCTACAATATAAACTTTGAATTAAAAGGAAATCTACAAATTTTAATAGATTAAAAATTAGAATTGCAGTTGTTCTGGATGACTTAAGAAAAAGCACTGTCCTTATGCCATTGCCATGTGTTTGCAATCAAAGGTTTTTTCCTGGCCACAATCGTTAATGCCAAACCATGGCTATTTAAAAAAATAGTTCACTTCCTGGGTGCCCAATGTTGCCTTAGCAAATAGACTGATGAAGCAACAATAATCTGCAACATTGGGTTGGAATTTTTAAGAGGATTGCAGGTCAATAGAGTAAGTTGATCAATGCCAAGAGTCACAAATTACAGATCCATTTTTAATTTGAAGACGTTTCCTTAGAACATCTTCCTGAATGTAAATGCAGCCAGTCACCAATTTCAAAAACAATTGACATGTGATTTATATGAACAGGCGACAAGTTGACAAGTTTTTGATGGTGCTCATGACACTTACATTATTACTAAAACTGATAGCTGCTAAGTTACTAATGTCTAATGGTTAAAGAACTACCGTAAGATGCTTTGTTCTACATGTAGTCGTTTTGGTCAGGTTTTGGTGGATCAATCAAAGAACTTCGCAGTCGACAATATCTGAAGCTGTAATAACGAAGAACTGCTTTCATGAAAATGCAACTACTAGGCATTACAAGATTACACAAATATTATTAGTCTACGCTTGAAGTACTTACCGTACCATAGGATAAGAATGACTAATGAAATAGATGAATTTTGAGAATACAGCAAAGGTAATTTCAGAATATTACCAGGTACAGCTTTGATACAAGTATGCATAGCAAACACGAGTGCAGCATTTAGCGTCCATATACATGTAACCATTCGTATCCAAGGCTACAGAATATTTAAAAACTTCAAATCCCATCAAACCACAGGACACTGCTCCAGTCCAATGTGATGCAGCTGATGCAACAAATTGTGAAAGACACCTTCAATGCATTCTAAATAAATAAACTAGGGGAATGATCCTAGACCTGCCGTTATTTATCGTACAACAAGCAACGAACGTAAGCTCGCTACATGTCCTATTTACAGATTTCAGTTTGCATCTTGAATTCCTCATAGCATCCCAAGTCACACACTCCAGAATGGCACGAATCGAATACTAAACGAACAGAGAAAGTTGACCTCACCTATATTATAATATAAAATGAAGAGTATACAGATTTCCGAAAAAAGCCAGGTCCACGTTGACATCGTAGTTAATCACGGTATGGACAGAAGGGCGCCGCCGTCCAAACAAAGCGACCAACTTTGCGTGATATCCACACACTTCCGAGACGCGACCGACTGTTACAACGCGCTTTAATTTACCCGTTTGTTAAAGCTGATCGGAACGTTCATCATCGTAATTCCAATCCAGCGCAATCAAATCAGATTTATGGTAAATTAGAAGCGTAACTCCCACAACCTAGAGCATCCATACTTTTTTCCAATATGGAGGACATTTTTAGAGAGCATAAAAATTGGGAGACCCGGATGATGGGGGAAAAGGTGACAGGGGAAGCAACGAGCTTTGCTATTGGTCAATTCCACCACAATATCGTACTAGAGAAATTCGGCGCCAAAGTGGTTAGCTTCTATAAAAAGAACTTGGCACCTGAAAATCTCTCGAGAATTCTCTTTATTAACAATCATCGTATACAATTTACAAATGAAGTTTTCCAAGAATTAATTGCAATCAAAACTTCGATAGTTCTCACAAAATAACTAATTAATTTTAGCTGGCCTCAGACGCCTAGGCCAATCAGCGCATGGCTTTCAAAGGGCTAGGCTTGCCCCTTTTTTCAGCAGTATCACGTGAATGGAATTATAGGGGCAGTTCGCTCGTAGGGGGTAAAGGGCGTTATAGATATATCTGAGGGGAGAAGTTCATAGACCGCACTCTTACATAAATAAATATAAAAAAATAGTAGGCAGTGGGTTACGTAATTTTTGCGAAAGTAAAAAACATTCATTCACAATTTCGGCTGCAATACGCAAAGTATGATACCGAAGCTAAAAATTAAAATTATAAGTGCAAGTAAAGCCCCGAGGAACTTAATTTGCATAAATTAGCCTGTCTATCATAATATTGAGCGCAAGGTTTAATTCTCACGTTCTTGAAACGAGTTTCCAAAAATAACATACAAGTACACGTAGCAGTCCCCATGCAGGAGAAAATATTTTGTAATTTTCGGCAGTAAAGTGCATTATTTACGAATAAATCGCACTTTTACTTATATTTCAAAGTAAACGTAAAGTGAATTATGGATAAACTACATTCCAATTTTGCAATATTTTTCATAATATTTCTGCACTTTTTTCAAATCAAAACTTTAAATACAATACTCTGTAATATTTCTGCAGTTAAACATTGCACTAGCTGTTATAGTATAACTACACGTAATTGTTAGATTTACATATTTTATTAGAACTCGACATGATGAAACTGCTTCAAATTATATACATGTACTACATATAAAAAACGTACTCTTGTTTCTTAGGGGTCATTCATAAAGGACGTCCGAGGCAGGGAGGGGGTTTGCGAAAAACGGATAGTCGAACAGAAGGTGCCGAGGGAGAGGTCAAGGAAAAATGACGTCCAGATGAAATTTCCAAATTTAAAACGATAAAAACTGCTCAGACCGGAATGTGGAGGGGTGTTAATAAAAACCAGACAAATGAGGTGAAGAAGAGATGCCTGAAAATCGGGAAAATTCCAAGACGCCCATTATGAATGGCTCCTTAGCCCGCATGTCACACATAGTTTAATATATAATAATCCAAAAAACTTGCTGATATTTACTTACACGATGGAGATTTTTTTAAATCATATAAAAATGTATAATTATTTCTGATTTTTAATTATCTTCGATTATTTGGGCCATCCTGTATTCAAGGTTTTTCAAAAAAAATTCCAGTTGCAAAAAATAATTCACCTAACAAGGCTGCAAAGCACACAACACACATACATATGCAATGTACAGATTTCATAATATTGTTTACTAAAGATTAAATGCTATCCAGTAATTTGTTCCTGAACTATTTATAAGTATTTACTCGTATTTTCCCATTAACTTACCGCAACGTTTCTGAGAATTCTGGAAGCTGAGTTGGAAGTTTTGGGGCATACGATGGTGGATTTCTTCTTCAGTCACAATTATCAATAAACAAGAACTTTCCTGGATCCAATTACGATGAGTATAGGGAGGAATAAAAAACAGTTTCTTTCCCAACTATTAGCCTTGAATTGTGAATGAAGTATGGACTGATGCATTGTAACTTATAAAACATTTTACCAATCAGTAACATACATTAGGAAAAAACGAACACTCCAATGCTATGGAAAAATATTTACATATCAGTTGAAATACTTCGAAATATATCCAAGGTTTCAATTATAATTTTCTTTTAAAAATTCAACTTACAGACAAAATATAAGTTCTAAGTATGTTTTAGAGATGAAGCCATGCATCTACCTAGAAATGTAATCCAACAATGAAAATAGATAACCTGTGATATGGTTTGGATACAAATAAAAGAAAACAGTAACAGTTTATTTCAACAGGCTTAAGAAATTAATACTCTTAGGTTCACATCAATCATTTAAGTTCCTGGCTATGTAAGGGTGTTCAGGAAAGCTATTAACTTCCAATGCTTAGCTTTCCCATTGACAAACAGTGTGTTAGAATTTTAAAATAGTTAAATGGAAAATATCTACATGTACAATCAACTACTAAGAAAGCAACATTCAGCTTCATTGACATTTGCTAAAACGATGTAAAAACAAAAACCCATTTGATTTCTTTTTATTATCTTTACAAAATAAAAAAGGAG
This sequence comes from Rossiulus vilnensis, assembly GCA_034700785.1. NCBI lineage: Eukaryota > Metazoa > Arthropoda > Diplopoda > Julida > Julidae > Rossiulus > Rossiulus vilnensis. The sequence goes on along the minus strand of JAQIXS010006267.1, from coordinate 2,124 downwards.
ATCTAAAGTTACAAAATATTAGTTTATTATTCAAACTGTGCATGGATAAAATAATGGTTTCTATTAAAATCAAATTCTAGTGTTGTGCACATTCAAGTTTTAAAGCTTTTTTGTGAAAATAAACTTAATACTGTTGTACTATAGGAAGACCATTAAAGCATTTTATTTTCACTAATACCAGCAGCAGGCCTATACCCAATAACCGAATGCCTAATAAAATAACACAAATGTGCCTCATGTGAGTATTTCACAAGTGTTTGGTTTGTGTAGTTTAATGTATATTTGACAAGTTAGTTGATCAACAGCAATTACCTAAAGCAGAGATATGGGTAGGAGAAAAACAGCACAAATTATTTTTCAAATCCTAAACAATCTTATTGAACATGGGTATATTTTGATGCGTACATTTGCACATGTTATCGTTCCAGTTGAGATTTTTGAATAGCTCCCTCTACAGATTGGCGCAGCACTCCAATTACTTGCCTAGGGTTGTCACTACCAATTACAGCACTCCCAGAAACAATCATGTTGGCCCCAGCCTACAAATATTGTATTCGAAAAGTTTAAAAAAAATCAAATTAACAGTTAAAAAATCCTTTACCTAATTAACACTTTAAAAATAACTTTCACCTCAGCACAGAGGTCAATCGTAGATGGGCTCACTCCACCATCAACCTCAATATCCAAATCCTTATATTTCTGCCTCAGAATGGCAACCTTTTGTGTTAAAAAATCGAATTACAAAATGCTATGGGTATTACAATATTGATAACTGAAATTAAATACACAAGTACAACCTTTGGCATCATATTGGCCATGAACTTTTGGCCCCCAAAGCCTGGCTCTACAGTCATTATAAGAATCATATCAACCAGTTCAACATAGGGTAAAACGCTCTCTACAGGTGTTGCAGGTTTAAGACCAATTCCAACCTTTGAAATATCCAAATAATCCATACATCAGGATTCTAACAAATGCATTTGAGCAATAAAGTATTAAATATATTTACTTTCATTCCTGCATCTTTAACTTTACGAATTAACGTTGGCACATCAGAAGCGGCTTCTATATGGAAAGTGTACTGACTGGCACCAGCATCAGCCATTGGTTCAATCCACTAAAATGATACTTGCCAAACTTAGTAAAACATTCAATTTCACCACAGAATTCAATGCGAAATTTGTTTAATTTTACTGTTTGCACACAATTATGTACTGAATCAATTAAACGATGTGCACGTTTTTGTTTAAATCAACTTAGATAATTACAGAACGATTTTTTTATAGGACAGGTTGATGTAGCCATATTCTCAAATCTACAATTATCAAATATTTTCTCAACTTTCATGACCACCGGGATTCGGAACATCATTTTATCAAAATTAGTAATTTTTCTAAAGTAAAATATTTTGCATGTTACTATTTATTTATTTAAACGAAAAATGTGAAAATAATACAATGAATCCGGGTCAAATTGAAGGTGCAATATCATATGCTGTATATATGTATTTTGTGACATATGCAATCTGCAATTCAACAAGAAATTTGTTGTGAAATCATTGAAATATGACCTGCTGTAAGACGAACGTCATAGAATAATATAGATGGATGAAATCAGATGTATTTATTTGGACCGTTCGTTTTCTTCATTATGTGTAGAAAACTGATGTTTGATTGATCGGGCCATTCATAAAAGACGTCTTGCAATTTTCATGATTTACAGATTTCCCAAACCCCTCATCTCATCCAGTTTGATATGGAAAAAAACTCTACTACATTGAACGGAATACATAATACTTTCCATATTAAATCGAAACCACTTTTTTAAACACTTCCTCCCCAGTCTAACAGCAGTGTGCAGTTTTGATGAGTATTGGCATAATCCCCCCACCCCCATTCCTCCCCCGGAAGTCCTTTATGGATGACCGCTCAAGCAGTTGTGGCTATATGCTTCGAAACTTTTCATGAATGATCTCAGAAGAAATTCGTGTGTGATACATTCTGCACAACAGTTAACCTACATGTAAATAAGTGTGTATTTAGTATTTACCTGCTCGGGTTTGGCAACCATCATGTGCATGTCGAAAAATGAAGTTGCCAGCTTCTGTCGCAAGCACTTGACAAC
>JAQIXS010006266.1:0-11017 GCA_034700785.1 Rossiulus vilnensis | reverse complement strand
CTACATGGATGACATAGGAAATGATGAACCACCCAATTTCCGGTGTACATTTTCTCCATGAAGTGACGCAGGCAAACGTTTCGGCGCATATTTTGAAAATAATATTTCTTGTTTTCGTGCCATTTGTCGGAATTAATAACACTAACGTGGATTAATCTTTAATTACTATAAAGGACATTTCTTGGTCATTGCTTCGATGTTGTAAAATTCACAACATAACACTTCTAATGAAGCCAGGTAAGGACGTTTTATTTAGCACTATCATGCAAGTGTGTCATGAACATAATATCAATATGAAATCTTGAAGCAAAGAAAAAAATTCACATCCACAAATTTACTGGAATGAGTAAGTAGTCTTCAAATTCTAAGATTCGATCTTGATTTGTCCAAAATTTCCTTTTTTATTTTAGGATAATGGGGATATTTGCTCAGCACCTAAAAAATAAGAAATTTTTTATTCGTAATCAAAAAAACATAGCTGCGAGTCTAATTGACATGTGTTTCAACTTACACTTTGACAAATATCTATTGCATCTACATATCTTTTAGCTTTCATGTAGTTAAATGCCAACTTGTAACCTACAGGAACAATCATTATTACATTATTACAAATCAGTAACAGCTACTGAAAAACTAGATATGAAATAGTGAATAGCATACCAATTACTGGATTGCTTTTGTTTGAGAATTTCCAGGCAAGTTCATAGTTGAGAGAGGCGTCTCTGTAAGATTGTTCTTTTTCCATAATAAGTCCCATATATTCATATGCCTTACAAGATGACTGACAAATAAAATTATGTTTCAATGCTGTTTTGAGTTTCTTTCTGCATAAGCAATAAATTCTAGTTTAAACTTCGCATTATAATGCTGATTTTTCCCACCATTCTTATCAAAAACGCAGCAAAAATGTGGAAAAAATTACTATTACATGCTTTACGGTCCCTTCCCATAAAAAGGAAGCATTTTGTTTTGTACCATATTTAGAGACGCGCCCCAAATTTTTATAGTGTTTTTATTTTATATAAAAAGTGCATATTATATTCAAGTAGATACACGATATTTAGTTTTAACAAGCCTATGCATATGCTTTACTTCATTATGTCTGCTATTCGCAAATTGGTCACATTTCAATAACAAATAAAAAAGAACATCTCAAAAGCTGTTCGTTTTTGAATACCTTGTTATGTTGCAGCACTCGTCTTAAAAGATCTTGTCCCATATCATATTTTCCAGACTGTAAAAACAAATAAGTTATTCAGCTAAAACCTCAAAATAAAATAGGCAAATTTAAATATGTATTACAACATTTAAGGCTGACTTGGATATAAATATCTGCCAACAGCAACCAGCAACGTTCTAAATATTCTGCTTCTTCAAATGTCCATCCTGCTTTTGATACACGTTTGAGTTGATTTCTTGCTCTAGGAGTTTGCTTAAGAATCATGTATGCTGTCGCTATTCCCAAAAGTACACCAACATGATCTCTCTAAAAAAATTTTTTTTCAAAATTAAAATCATTTTCATATAAATTACACTCTCAAAATACTGTAATTACATAAATTGGCATGCTAGCCAACTGCATAAATTCTGCCAAGGCCTTTTCTGCAGCACTTTTTTGCCTGGTTGCCAACAGAAGAAAGTTTGACAAAACTATTTGATATATGTCTCCAGGTTGTGGTTTCAATTCCTAGAAGACAAGTTAAATATAATGTCAAAAGCAGTATATCATGAAATGTATTCATTTACTTAAACTATGTGAAAAAAATCTAATATGTGCAAGACTAGAACACATTTTTAGGCATACTTACTCTGATTAGCTTGTCAGCAGTCCTAACTGCAACATCCTGAAAATCCTGCTTATCATATTGACTAAAATGCAGTTTTAAAATTTCATATATATTACTATTGAATATTGTAAATCTTAAATGGATTAAGGTAAACTAATTTATTTGTGATGGTACCCATTTTCCAAATCTACTTCCTCAAGTACTTCTCCGCCAATGGTATCATTATCGGGATTCAAACAGATTTCAATCATATTATATACAGCTCTTTGTCCCCATTCACTACTTTTTCTTGCTTTATTAAATAATTTGATGGCAGAATTTGTGTTTCCAGTATACCTAAGCATGTCATGAGAAAACATTCCACAACTTTAGATTATTGAAAATAATTTACGTATAATAATAAAAAAAACATTCACAACTTACCATTCACACAACGCTTTACAAAAGTTAAACCCAGCATCTTGTGTAGCTTTACTTGATGATTTTTCTGCTTTTTCCAAATAAGCAGGAACATCGTCTAGTTTACCAATTCTTCTCAGAACTTCAATTAATCTACCTAATGCGCCATAATTATCTGAAATTGACAATAGCTTAATTTAAAATAACATGACATGCAATAGAAGAAAATAAAAGCATTAAAATGAATGTACCAGGTTTGTGAGTGAGGAGCTGCTTAAAATGATGCATAGCTGATTCATAATTATTTCTGCGAAACATAAGATCAGCCATCATCTGCAATTAACATAAAGAACGTTAAGACGCAATGTAAAAGCATAACAAAAAGAACGTTTTACATTTATAGTATTTGAATAATTATTGTAATATACCACAGTAGCATCTTCATTATTGGGGTCGTTCTCAAGTAATGTACTACAAGTAAATAGACAGGCTTCTAAATCTCCCAGCGAAAGATGTAATTTTGCCAAATCCAGTAGCGCCTATATAAAAAAATCAACGTAGCTTTCAAAGGACGTTTCTGATAATGAATATGCCTAAAACACCAATCACACAAGCAAACTGTCAGATTATTGTTGACCTTGGAGTCTGATTCATTGTAAATTAACGCTTCTTTATAAAGTCGAGTTGCTTTATCGAAGTCCCTTTGAGACAGGTAGTGTTCTGCCATTTGGCAACATATACTAAGGTGTAAATAACAATAGAACAGAAAAATAAGAACGGATAGGCCTACTAATATAAACGCTTATGAAACATCAGCACTAATTACCTCGATGCAAGCTGTTGCTGTTCATCTAAAATGTTGGGTTGCTCTACTTGCACTCTTTTTATTATTCTTAAATAATAAAAACAAAAGGTTTGAGTTAACAAAATTTCCTCGTATTGCATGTTACTGTATATTTACCATAAACACAATAATTTGAAGCACCTTGCTTGAATGTCCCTGGCTTTTGTGAGAGCTGTAACTGCACTTTGAAAGTTATTTCCAGACTGTTGATGTACTTTTGCAAGTAAAAGTAAAAGCTTAACCTCGGACACTAAGGATTCCAAATCCAAAGAACCAGAGTCTGAAATACAAGTATTTGTGTGATTATATGCACTGGATTTTTGTAAGCTCAAAAAATGAAATTAAAATGTCGCACTAATATAGTTCAATATACCTGATCCATGTTCAAGTGCTTGCGTGAGCACTTTTTCAGCTTTATCAAGTTGCTTTAAACGCAAAAGCAAATCTCCCAAATCATACCTAACAACAAATTTATTTTAAGAAATGAATCATAAAAAGAAATTGTAAAGCGTTTCAAAATATGTTTATAAGTTACATATTACCTTAAAAACCGCTGATTTTCACTCTTGATAGCTTCCTTATAATAATTTAATGCCTACATTGTACCCATATAAAACATTTTTTAAATTTAAATAATTGTAAGAATTATAACATTTCATGAGATAATGCAGTGTTTTTGGACTCACTTTAGAATAATTGTGAGTTTTCACAAGTGCTTGGCCAATTTTTCTTGCAAGTGTTGCATCTCTAGGATTTTTTTTCATAGCTTGCTCATAAACCTCAATGGCTAATTCTGGCTACATAAAAAACGATGTGTTATAAAACCAAATGAATATTACAGATGCAGATTGACTTTAAAGATCAAGGAAGTGATTTTTACCTCTTGAATGCTCATATAGGCATCTCCAAGCATTAGAATTGATTGTAGGCTGCCAGTTTTTTCAACAATTTCCCTATAAAACGTTTATTCAATTTTTATAAGTAGCACTGACAACATAATTATGAACATATATAATAACTAACTTTAGCATATAAAATAAAACAAAACCTGACAAAACCTTTCAATGATAAACAAGTATGTTTTTTAAATTTTGCCACCACTGTATTGACAAGCAAATTATAAGTACATGTATCATAAAAACCTGTAACAACTTGCAAACAGACGTTTATCTTTACGATGGTGAAGGTATATTTCAGCCATTTTTTCTCTAGCTTGCAAGTAATATGGTTGTTCGGCACTAATACTTCTCAGAATAGTCAATGCTTGGTCCACGTCGCCAGTGCTTAGTACAAGATCGGCATTAGAAATGGACAGCCGCATTTCTTCAGGTGTTCCTTGAAACTGATTGATGCCATCTTGCATTACTTTGATCGCTTCATGCTGCAGAGAAATATCTCACAATAAATATACTGTTAAAGTCTTTAAAGATAAACGATTGTATTGAATTGAAACTCACCTGTTGATTCATTAATTTGTGAATTTCAACTAGCTCCAGATACAAAGAGACCTTATCAGAATTCTGTAGTTCATGCTTTGATCTTTTTTTTGTTTGACCACCTACATCAAAATAAACATATGTTCAACTATTTAAACTGTTTAAAACTAATAATAGTTAAATACCAACAGGACTAAGATTTTTGATAATACTAGTTTTCAAATTTTTTAAAATTTCTTCATTCACATTTATTTATTGTAAATGTCAATGTCAAAATGTCAGTTTCCTTCAGACAAATCGTTTTGAGTGCAGGTGAATAAAATCTTTACTTAAATTCATTAATGAAAACAGGCATTACCTGAAAATTTATCAATTGAGGTATTGATGCTATATACCACACAAAAAGATTGACTTTTTAATTATAAAAAAAACTTTTGAACGCTAACTAGAAGGTCTCAGTCCAGCTAGCACCATGGCTGTTGATAAAGTCTTGCTTGCATCTTCCAATTTTCCTTGAGATTTTTCAACACGGGCTTTAATTATGTGATAAAGAGGATGATCTCGAATCTATAATATAAAGCAATAAAAACATGAACATTTCGCAACCATACAAAACAAAAGTCAAACAATTAAGTCTGTCTAATTAATTTAATAAGATTACAACATTTTAATAGATTGGTAGAAATAAAGTAAAGCTAAAAGTCTTCTAATGTTTTATGTAATTAAACTGAAGTTATGCGGATCTGTATTATTTGAAATTATTATGCTAAATTACTCATTGAATTGAAGTACAAATCAACAGCTTACTTCAAATTTGTAGCTAATGGCTCGGTCCAAAGAATTGCATGCCTGTTGAGCTCTACCTTCATGAAGATGGATCTAAATGAAATAACAGCAAATTCCTTTAATTACAGTTTACTAAATACATAATCGTTATTTAATAAGCAAGCTAATAGATAATTTACAACCTCAGCCATTAGCAAGTGGGCTGGGGCATGCGTGGCATCTAACTGATCTAATATGTGTTGCAATATATTTCCAGATGCTTTCATTTCACCTAAAACAAGTAATTAAATTACACATTTCTGCATTTATTATTGCACACAAAAATATATAATTATGCAATTTATTTATTTTCACCTGACAGGAATTTAACTTTGGCCATTAAGTAAAGAGCATCGCTTAGACCAGGACATGCTTTATTCACTACATCCAATACTGAAACACACTGCGTCAATGAAGGAGGAATTGTTTGTCCTGGTCGAATTGGCTGAAATTGTAATTTAAAAAATACATAATACATTATTGACAACAACTGCAAATCATGCTTAAAGTTGTTGCACCATACCTGAGTTGGTGCAATGTTTAAATATTCTTTTGCAATCAAAATCAAGAAGTCAGCATTCATATTTATGTAAAACTGCGATCCTAAAGGCAAACTCTGAAATATGAAATATATTCTACTATTCAAAACTGTTAAGAGAAACAACTATTTGGATATTTGTGACATTCAAACATAACAAACCTTAAATCGTTTAAAATGTGCATCCACACACTCATTCAGATATTTCAAAGAATCTGTAGGGAAGTTGCCACGTTTCGAAGATAAATAAGCTGATAAATATAACAGTTCCTTCATGGCAAAAAACGAAACATTATGAGTTTAGGCATACGTAAGTTAATAAAGCTAATGATATAACTCAGTTACCGGTGAAATTCCAATTGCTTTGTGGATTTCTTTGAGAAATTCGAGCTGTTGTTCAGCAACATCATAATTATTATCGAGGAGTTGGCAGAAGATAATTCCTACACCACATTTTAAAGTAAATGTATACCAATGTCCACATAAATAGTTAAAAATATAACAATGCTTGTTAACTTATTTTTAGCAAAATACAGATATTGCTTACCAGTCAAAGCAGTTATGCTAGCCTCGTCTACCTTTGTAGCATTACGAAAGCATTTTGTAGCTTCTCTTGATTTGTTTTGAAGTAAGTATTGAAAACCCAATTCAGTCAAATAGTCCGCATTGTTTGCATTCAGTACAGAGGCCTGTTCAGCTATTGCCAATGTCTGGCTAATGATCTCACCATGCCTGCCACACTGCAATCAAATGCATTAATAAAATACACACAACATAGAAATATACTTTAAAAAAATCAACGGAAATTGGCAAGTTTATACCACACGAGAAAACAACTTGGCATTTGCATACAAAAGCTCGGCATTTTTCGGTTCAGATGTCTTTATACATTCGATGAGTTGAGAAAACTGTTTGTTTGCCTATGAAGGTATGATGCAATAATTTGAATTTGAAGCACAGAAACAGATAGGATGCAATAGATAAGCAAGTACTAACTGTCTCATATTCCCCAGATATACAAATGGCATGAAGTATTTTGCATTTCCTTGCTTCAACGCATTGCGAATTTAAATTTAGTGCTCTGAATTATACCGATACCAAATCAATAATTAATACAACATATTTTAAAACTGGGCATAATACAATGGTTACCTATTAGCACAATCCATGGCTTGCTCCCAATCTTGTAAGGCTAACTGCATTTTCATCTTTTCAATTAATCCAGGTAGAAAGTTTGGACTGCTTACAATCACCTGATTTAGTAGGTCTAGGGCACCACTAAAATTATGTCTTAACTCGAAAAACTTCGCTTTACCAAGCAAAGCATCAATATTCTTTCCAGATCTGTTGGATGAAATTGATTTATTTTCAATCTGTTGACATACTGTCAGAAACAATGGTGGAATAATTCATGAGGGAAACAATTTTAAATATTTAAAAAATAATGAAGAATTTAAAATTTTTTATTTCATTTCCATTCATCGTGAATAATTAAGACTTACGACAAAGCCATGTCGAAGTGCTCCAAAACGTTTTTAACTTTGCCATCATTTTGTTCTTTGCTGTTTAACATGTCCAGCCATCCTTTCATAACATGTGCCTAAAATAATACGATATATTAGGAAATAATTATTTATAATTGTCTTAATTTCAAAGAAAAGTTCCCTATGTAAATTTTATACAAATAAAGCTTTTTCATAATATCATTTGTAATGAACCTTAAACAGTGCTCAGTCATTTATCTCATTTTTTCATTAAATTTATATTTTTTTTAACAATCTGTTGGTCTCTTAGGCAATTTGTTAAGATATCCTTAATTTTTCCTGAAATGTTTGCAATCTAATTAAATGCTTCCTACATGTATTAGTCTAGCTAACAATTCTTCACGCATTACTGATTTTTGCTGTGAATCCTTATTTATTAATAAATCAAATGAATATTAAAGTATACTTCGTTGAAAGATGGTGAAATCTTTAAGGAACGATCAATATATTCTTTTCCTTTGTCATAACGATGGGAGAAAAACAAAAACAATCCTGCATGGTACAAAGCCTATTGTAAAATAAATAATACACAACTGTCATAATATAGAAAATATTAATAAATTAAACAACAGATGATGCCAAGAGAAAACTTTAGTAAAAAGTACTTTTTCGGATGATTTACGCCTTTCATCTTTAAATTTTGCATCTAGCTTTGCCACAGCTTCTTTATCTGAAAGTTAATGCCAATATATTATGAAAAATAACCAAAAAAATTAATGAGCAACTTGAAACAATTGTCTAATCCACTGCAACTCTTACCAATGGTTTTGTATTGTCTGTGAGCATGAATCAGCGCAAGCATTGAACCAAGCATTAATTCTGGTTCATCCTTTATGAATTCCAATTCTCTTATGCTTTCTTGGACTTGCCCTTGTAGGTTAAACAAATTTAAATGTACCAAATATAATGTAATACGCCCACCTTTAAACATTTATGGCATTTGGGAATTGACCTTCAATAAACATTTATGACATTTAGTAACTGACCTTCAAAAAGAAGGGATAATCCATAATAAAATCGATAGATAGGATCACCATTGAATTTCTTCAGACCATTTTGGGCTTCAATTTGCATACTATGGTAGTATCCTTCACGGCAGTAGTAGTGTATTTGAGCCTACATTTTCCAAACGAGCGTTCAATGATGGAATTTTCACATTATTAACAGCTATTTATAACATGTTTGATGTTAATGTGTTCAGAGGATCCGTTCAGAGTATATTGAACTACGGTACGGTATATCACAAGTTTACACAACCTGATTATACTTACTTTCATTTTTGCTTCTTCTGCCATATTTCACAAATTTCCGTCTGTTGAATTTTATAAACAGTCTTTAAAAGGTGAAAACTTTGTACGAACACGTAATGTTCAATTCTGAACCATTGTTTGTTTCGTTGTTAATGGCAACCAGCGGGGACTGAAGTGTGAACTGTGAAATTAAGCCGATGACCAACACAAAGTAAGCTGCCAGCCGGCTCAGCCGATCAAAAGTAAGCCAACAAAGAAACCAACCATCGGGATCAGCGCAAAGGAAAGCAAGCTAAGCTTCCTAAATTACGTATAACGGAATTACATGGAACGTAAAGTTTCAAATAGTATAAAGGGTGGCAGTTTATACTCCTTTGTTTTCATCACTTTCGACGCCCTAATCAGACTGTAGGCAGATTGACAGTTGACGAGGACCACCAGAGTTGCTATGACAACAACTTGTAAACAAACAATTCAGGTTGTATGACAGGCGATTAGTCGATAGTAACAATGTATTCGCCCTTATGGGACCATGTATCTAACGTGCTTGTCATTGTCACATATAATTGAAAATTACAATGGCCTCGTCTAAGGTAGGTCAGATTTTTGCACAATATGATTACTACAATTTAGAGAAGGAGAAGAGTGTGTAAAAGAATTTTTTTATTTCATTTGAAAAGTCTATCACTGCAGATAAGCGACGTACCACAGTCAAAGATAAGGAATATAGGGAGAGCAGCAGAAGCCGTGCTTCTGGACACAGTAGGGATCTTAGCAAGAACAGAAATGAAAAAGTTCTCAAAGGTGAAAACTCGCGTACGCAGGATAAACACCCGAGTTCCAGTCGTGAAATGCCGAGACAAAATGCTCGAACCGCAAGCAGTTCTAAAGAAACTGCAAAAGTCTTGAAGGAGAAATTATTGCGAACTACAAAAAAAGATGCAGAAATTAAATCCACAAAGGATCCCGTTGCGAATTTAAAAACAAAATTGCTTGATTCTAAGTTAAATAGCAGAAATGTTGGCAGCGTTATTAGTAGAAGTAAGGATACCAAAGAATCTCATTCAAGAGCAAGGTCCACTTCGAGATTTACACCTGCCAATGCACCTACAAATGCCAAATTTACAGATTCAGCATTAAAATCAAGTAGGGGGTCAATCAAGGACACTGTAACAAATAAATCAGGCAAGGTGGAACCAAACGAATCCAGTAAAAAAAGCAAAATCCTGGTCAGTCGGTACCCAACGTTTGATGTGGAAAAAGATGAAAGGTCGGATACCGAAGAAGATTACCCTGAAGATTTTGAGAATTATGAATCTGACTTTGAGGATAGCTCAGGACAAGATGAAGAAATCGAGGAAACTAATAAAAAAATTACTCACGAGAGCAATGTGCATCCATCAGTTAATGTTTCTCAATCTGAAGTTCTTCAACCAAGTGCCCTGCCATTAAAGGTTAATGAAATGTCAGAACCGCAAGTCTTATCATTAGTCAAACCTACTAGCCAAAATATAAACGAGGAAGAGGAAATTTTAAACAACAACAAGGGAAATGTCAATAATATCATAAAACAACATGGTCAGCAAATTGAAGAAGTGGAAAAGCCAGCATTATCTAAACAAGCCACTCCATCTTATATCAATTTTAATGTTGCGAAACAAAATTTGCAGACACAAAAACTTGTTTCTAAAATAAAGTAAATACATTTTAATATTTTTTAAAATTCAAAAATTCGTATTATATTAATAATTTTTTATGTACAACAGAAAACGAGGAGATGTTTTATTAGACCTCATTACACTTGACGAATCGTCGATAAATCTATTTTCTTTGTCACCTACTGCGTATGATGAATTTATGGTAGCATTTGGGGGTAACAACACAAAACAGGTATTTTTTTTGCTTAAAACATTCACTAATTTGCTGAAAAAAATAACAAAATGCTTGGGAATAAAAAAGCATTATATTGTTATTATTATCATTATTATTATTTTAATTTGGACAGGCATACATACAAACTGGAGATGATAATGTCGTTGAAGAATCTCAAACAGATCCTATTGAGATGTTTGATCTTTGGACACAGTATCCTCCTTATATTGGTGGTGCCATTGGAGGTAGGCTTAGCCATAATGTAATGCGTGTAATTTACAAAATATAGGCCTTCTTTTAAACAAAATACTATTTATTAGGTGAATTTATGTCCAATATAAAGAAACCAGTGGACGTTGCAGGCATAAATGATTGGAAGCATCTAAGTAATTTTTTAAATGCTGCAAGCCAGGTATTGTGATTGTGATGTTGTTTTTGTTATTTGTGTTATACAGTCGAACCTCGATAACTCAAAGTCCCAGGGGACCCCCAAAAATATTTGACTTATCCGAAGTTTGACTT
>JAQIXS010006265.1:0-11020 GCA_034700785.1 Rossiulus vilnensis | reverse complement strand
GGTATTTCATCTTGAATGACTCTTAAGTACTCTCCATGACCGCATCTCTCGTTCGTGATCTCACAGAAATAATATGAAAAAGCATGTCGCAAAAACTCCCAGTCATTATGTTGGCATATTTCTCTTTTCTGCTCATCAGTGGCCAAATGATATAGGTGTTCAATTAGGGAAAAATCGTCTTTGTAAGTCTGAATCTTAGATATGTATTCAGGCTCCAAGCTCCTCAAAATGTCTGGAGGAAATGGCAAATCAGCAGTTTCAAGGTAGACAAATACACAATACATATGCTCCCAAACTGACCAATTGAAGTCTGTTGGTTGCATGGATGGATAACAGTCTAACCAACGCAAAATTAAAGACATTTTTTTATTATCTTTGATTGCAAGCGTTCCACTATTATATGACTTGTTTTGAGTGATATCAGGTAGTTTGTCGAGGAAAATATCCTTAACTTGTTTTGTTCCCTCTTCATCGATACAGATCAATATGGGAACGATGTTTAAACGCTTTTCATGTTTGATTTGGTTTTTAAAATATGATATAAGATGTTGAATTTCCTTGTCTGCCCTATCTTTGTTTGTGCTGAATTGATACATTTTCGTTATTTTCTCCTGATATATTTCTTTGTTTGACATGAAATGTATGCTTGATTTATTGCGCAATTCTAATTCTTCGTATTTTCTTATAATTAGAAGTTGTTTCAAATAGCCAGCATGATGGGCATACCTCCGTTCATTTTGTTTTATACCTGGTTCATCTAGTTTTATTGGCGTTATAGCTATGGCACTTTCCCAATCATCCTTGAAAGTTGGGCTAGGCTCATAAAGGAGTGAAAATAAGGTCGTGCATTTGAAAATGTCCAGCATAATCTCTATGCTTTTGTAGTCACCCTTATTTATGGTCCGATTGAACCAATCCTCAAAGCCTTTGCTGGTCAAGAAGACCTTCCTATTCCTTAAACCCGACATGTGAACATTTTTATCTGCCAGGAGATCGCTTAAATATTGATCAGTTTGCAAAATATGCTCAATGAACTCACCGTGACAGAACTCCCAAGGAAACCGTTTATGAGCGAACTTAATAAACGTATTCACTTTCTTATAATGATTTTTATTGTCGTTTAAAAATCTAAGATAATCATCATGTTGCCAAAAATCCCACTGAAAGCATGTGATTTTCCGAAATGCATATGAGAAATATTGAAATTGACTTTCTTTTAAGTGGCAAAGCATTTGCAATGCATTTAGAATAAAATTATTTGCTACAATTTCATTGTTTGTAATTGCTAAAATAAATACGCATATGATATAAATGTGCAATATTTTGTTATTTCTCCAATTATAATCTAGTGGAGCCAGCGCATAACACAGAGCATTAAAATTAAGTGTGTCTGTTTCACGAAATGTATTCATCTGATCCATCACGAATTTAAATATCGCTTCCAAATCAAGGAAATGTTTGCGTCCACAAAATGCATATAGCAAATCCAATCTGTTTTTTGCATTATTCATAAAATGCAAACGTGAAACAGCATTGTTCGCTTGAAATTCTGGCAACACATGCAATCCCTCAAATGCATAATTCAAATATCTAAGCGCTTCATATGAATCATATGAAGCGGCTAGTTGCAATGGAGTCCTGCCTAGCAAATCCTTCTTTAAAATGCATTCTTTATTGTCTTCATACAACTGCTTTACTTTTTTAAAATCATCATTGATTATGGCTTTGTGGATATCTTCATTAGCCAATCGAAGATCCAAAAAAATTCTGATCATCTTAAAGTGTTCTGCAAAATAGTTTTCTTTCAGAAACCCGATGACTGTCTTGTACTTGTCACTGTCTTCACCATATCGTTTTTTGTCTGTTATTATTTCTCCTAAACGCTTGGCGACAAAATATTCCGCAAATGTCCTGTGCACGAAATTAAGACTACCATTCTCGTTTACAAGAAGCCCAAACCGAACTATTTCTTCTTCTATCTCACGTACTTCGTAAATGTCAATAATCAACGATGATAAATCGTGTGGAAATAGTAGCTTAATTGCAGCATTCTGGTGCTGTGTTAAAAATAAAATTTTACCTGATAAGACAAAATATTTATCAGCTGACCTGTCAGGGTCTAAATTTGATTTTTCTTTCAATTGCCGATTATATTTTTGATCTACGAAAGCGTCGTAAAATGCGAGAATATTATCCAACTCTTTTGTTTCCTCATCGCCACCATGGTATATACTTAAGCAAATATCAGCAATCATCATGGTGTGCAATGGAATGCCAATAAACTCACTGGCAAATCTGATGCGAGATGCTTTAAACTTTTCAGAGATGGCAAACAGGCGATCCATGAACTGTGGTTTATTTGAAAAATTTACAAATGAATTTCGCCAATAGTTTTCCAGGAAACTCTTTTGCTGCTTTTCGGTAAATGGAAGTGGATTATAGGAACAACAGTGCAGTTCATTTTCCAATTTTTCTTGAAAATGTGGTCTTGAAGTGACCCAGATGCTAGCATTTGTATTTTTGCACATCTGCAACATTTTCATCACTGTATCCTCATAAAGTGAACATATTTCGTCGAATCCATCAAAAAATAAATGACAAAAGCCTTCTTTCGTCATGGCATTGCGGAGTAACTCTTTCTCCCAACTTTTCTCAAGACATTCAGCCCTGCAGATGAAGTCATGAACGTTTTCTTCATCAATGTCTTTCTTTTTCAGTTCATCCAAAGCACCACAAAGAGCCAAAAGATTTAACTTGATTTTCCAACACGGTCCCGAATTATTTTTTATCTTATTCATGATATCGGTGAGAGCGACAGATTTTCCTGATCCAGGCTCACCGATTAAATTATTTACATTTCTACTTTCTTTAATAAGTGTTTCCATGGATAATTGCACTTTTTGTACTGATTTTTTTACTTGAAACGAACTGTCATCCTTCGTAAGCCAGTGAATGTCTTTCGATTCAAACATACTGCAAATATCTTCGAATATCTTTTCTTGGTCTGATTCGTTACTAAGCAAAATAGCCTTGTAATTTTCAGTTTCAATAGACATTTCTTCGAACGTAATTAACCTCTGCCCTTGAAGAAAGTTTGTTACTTCGTCTTGGTTAGTTCCACTTAATACTATGACTGTAGAATCTGGAATATTCTGAAGAAGGGATTCGCAAGATTTAAAACTATTTTTAAACTGGAGTTCAATATAATAGTTCTTAATGTATTCCAAATCGTCCGGTTTTCTTGCAATTTTGAGACAATCCACCTCTATAATTGCATTGAAAAGACCAACCAGGATACTTTTCCATCTTTGAACTTTAAACTCCTTTTCGTGTATTATTTCGGACAATTTGATCTCTTGTTCTTGCAATTTAATTTTAGCATTCATAAACCTTCGTTTATCACAAATATCCTTAAACTGGCAAGTGTCTCTAAATGAACACAAATTAGATTCTGTGTCACAAACGACTATAACTTGTTTCTTAACCTCTGAATCGTATTTTGATAGAATATTGTTCAATTTTTGCATCAGGACATTGTCTACATTGCCCTTGATGACAAGAACAAATTCTTTTTTCGACCTAAAGGCATCCTCCACACGTTTGTAGTCCTTTTTTAAAGTTGGCAAATCCACAATAGCGAAATGCAGATCAGGATAAGCATGTTTCTGATAAATATGCAACAATGACTGCGCAATTTTCAAACATGTGAGAAAAGGTGTTTCAGAGAAAATGTTACTTATTTTGGATTTGTTATTATTGAGAAATGCTATCATGGACTCAATATCAACGAAATAATTTGCAAAACTAGACCTTTCGACGCGATTGGTTAAATTTACACCATGCAAATACTTTTCTTGCATTTCTTTAGCATGCTTTTCAAAATCCTCACTAATTAATGTAGGCGTCATAACTCGTCCTTCATTTATCGACTGTAAATTCCACATTTTACCTAACTTTGCTTCAAAAACAGTCTCAGTTTCCGTTTCACTTAAATTGAACATGTCACTCAGTTCTTCTTTGATCCGTTTATCAATCTCGATGTAATTCGGTTGATTAACTGCAAACACTAGCAGTTGAAGAAATTCGTCTAGCAACGACTCAGCAACGTCTAGCAACGACTTACATTTTAGATCAACCATTTTTAAAAGACGTTTTCTCATATCTTGTTTTAACCCCGTTATCCGGTAGGAGTTTTCATTTGGGAGTAAACGTGTTCCCTGACTTCGAATTCCTATAATTTCGATGCCTGCCTCCTTGAGTTTTGTGTGATCAAAATCGTAATTTGTATACACAATTAAATGCTCGATATGAATTTTATCATCTTCACTTCGAATTTGAAGATAGGAATTAAAATATTTGGAAAGAGAAAATGAACTATTTTCGTTTTCTGAAAATAAATTCTCACTGATAAGTTTGGGTTTTTCAAGACAATCTTTCTTAGGTAATACGTGTTTTGCTTGTAAAAAGCAATATTTCGTTTGCGTCTCGTTCCGCGTGTTAATGACGTCATAACAAAAAATTAAATCATCAAACTTTCGAGCTGCTGGCACTTCATTGGCAAGATGAAAATTCTTCAGTTCCCTTCCTAAACACAGGTAAAGCGTTGCAATCTTCGACTGGTAATTAAATCCATGCTGATTGTTTGATCCATAAAATGCCTCTCCCTCTTCAATGATGTTTGTGATTTTTTGGTTAGGACTAACTGCATTCTTTGTATCTTTTGCCATTTTGCAATTATCTTCTTTAATAATGTTATTTAAAGTTCATTCTAAGTGCATTTGCAATTCTGAAACAAAATTACTATGCTTATTGCTTAACCTCTGATCTTGATTAATAAACTATTTAAATTATATTTAGTTGCCACTAATTTTCTTAAAACGTAAATTCTGTAACTCACAATGAATGAATCTTCTTTTGTACTTCTCACCTGGAGTTGTCCATTGCATAACAACGCTGAATGCTAAATAATAATATTACCTATATATTAGAAGCCTAAAAATTATCGATTAAGCATATATTATAATTTTATTTTTTGAATTTCTACTCGAAATACTCAATACTTGCGTTATGAGCGTTTTAGGGATGTAATTTTTTTATTATTAAAAGGTCTGTCGTCTAAGTATCAAAATGTGAAGATAATTAACTACAAAGCAACATTTTCAGTACGTTTATTTTCATCGCCTTTTTTTTTCTCTTTCTAAATTAGCACGACATATTTTACCACCATGTTTACGTAGAAATACTAACTTCTCTACGAACTATATTAAATTGCATATTCATGTGCATGCATACAGTATTTAACCTTATTCTTAATAAGTATACACTTACCAATATAAATCCTTTTCTTGTTTAGATAATTAACTTGAAACACAAGGCAAAACTTGACTGAATTGCTTGAAAATCAATCGCATTTGTATTGCGTGAAATGAGTATGGGTAGAATTATTTTCGGTTTATATAGATAAAGAGTATCTGCATTGTCAGTAATGTGATTAAGACGTGACTCCTACATTGTTTATTTTTTGTGAAATTAAATATTGATTATTTGTGCAATATCATTTGTTATCTACACGTACGTGCAGCAACTACAGTGCCATGGTTGATAACTAGTCCAAGAGGCATATTCAAGGTCAGGCTCATACACAAACATTAATTTAGCCGTAATGCTATCTGTCCTAAAATATTAGATTAGGCCTATATAATTTTATAGTTATGAATGTTCACTACAGTATATAATTATTATTTCTGAATTTAGAATACATTGTATTAAAGAGTGAGTTTATTATGTCTTTAAGATCGCAAGAAAACGTTTCTCTAATTAAGTTCTTTAAAGCTTGTCCACCATGCAGGTATTCATTGTACCAAAGCAGAATTCAAATGTAGCAACATTTGTTTATTACATGCTTGAGTTAGCCAAGTGCGACATTTTTCTGAAATTATTTTTAATTGACAACTTTAGATGCTGTAGTTGTTTTGTAAATTGAAGTTTAGCACCAGAAATTAGCATAAAAAGGGAATGGATTATGACAAAATTGTAACTGTTAGTAACAATATAATTTCAGGACAGTTAGCATTACGGCTAAATAATTTTTTTGAATATGAAACTGGAATTTTTTATACCGCAGTTCACATGTATTGAACTTCAATGTTTTATTGTCTTTATTTTCTTAAAATCTTGAGTTGATTTGCATTTCAAATGCCGATCATGGTGCCATATTCATTCTGTTGTTGAAGAACTTGCATTTTTAATGCAAAATTAAATGGATCTATGTAGCTGACATAAAACATTTTATGAAGGAATACTGTTAAATTTGTTTTAAAACTATTTTATATGACTAATATTACATGAGGAGCATTTTCATGGTGAACTGCAAAGCGCCATGTACGTTTATCACGATATCGTTTATTTATCAGACATATCTAGTATTATTTGCAAATATTGTGGTTCGTAGAAGTGATAAAAATATCTTCCCTGTAAAAATGACAAAAAAACATGATTAAACGATATAACGAAGCTTAAAAAATGGCGACAATAATCACTTGTGCGATAAATACATGTAGGCCTAGACATCCAGTATATTGTGACTCATACCTGTGTCCGTAATATTAAAATAAGCATTAAAATAAAATAAGCAAAAAAAAAGCCATATACAGTTAGCACTCCATGAATCCCTTCCATTCATTCTAATTTCGATACAATTGAATTACTGATTCAATATCAACCTCGATGGTGGCTTTGCGGATATCTTCATTTGCCAATATGAGATCCAAACAAGTTGCATCATCTTAAAAGTTTTCTGGAGAATACTGCTTTTTCATAAACTCAACGACTGCCTCATACTTGTCGCTGTATATTCCGCCAATGACCTGTGTATAAAATTAAGATGACTATTCTCTTTCCCTAGTACCCCAAACCGAAATACTTCTTCCATTTTAAATTATTTTTAATACCAATAATCAAAGATGGTTATTCCCGCGCATAAAGTAATTAAACTGCGGAATTCTTGTGCAAAATAGTTTTGGTACATTTAAAGAAAAACGTAAGCTGTTTATGAGGGGGAAGAAACTGGGCTGGGTTTCGACAAACCAGTCTCTAGACTTGCGATTCATCTTTAATCTTTTAATTTGAATTTAATCTGCTTTTTATTTAAATAGATGTTAACTGATCCTTAAATTAGCAACATAAATTGCAACTCGCTTATTATTGCAAAACTCAAATTAAGTTACTTACCTTAAATATCTCTTTTTCTCCTTATCTCACCTGAATTCGTCTGAGGTACATTATAACTTAGCTGTGAGCTAATTAATAAAACATGTATCTACTCTTTCAAAAATGTTGAATTTAAACATAAACTTTACACAGAAAAACACTAACCAAATTAATATCAAACTTATTTGCATGTGTCGTTAACAAACGACATAAGTGTACATGTATTGTAAATGTTAAATAAATAATGTATATGTAATTGGGCTTTTAATCCTGTAGGGATATTAATATGCAATAGTTTGTTCGAAGTTTTGTTTTAGTTTTCAAAACTTTCGCGCAATAAGTACGTTGAAATACATGTATACCTTAATAAATATTTAGAAACAAGCCTTCCGAAATTAAAACGGTATTGATTTATACCAGGCATACACTGCATAAGTTTCATTTTTTTTATTATTGTTCTGAAATGTTTTTGTAATCTAAAATTGAGCTTGATTATATTTTAGCGTCATTTTTGCAAGTCATGCATGAAAGGTTTTCTAAATATCCCATTAACTTTTAGAATGGTTAAAGTGTTATTTTTATACCTGATAAATCAGGTCGCTTGTAAATCTTTACTTGCAATGTAATTCATTACTCTAAATGTCAGCTTTGAACTTAATTATGTTGTGAAATGCAGTATTTTTAATTTTGAAAGTTATTGTATCGATAATCTTTAAACAATGTGAATGCTGTGAATGTGTGAGATGCTCGTGATATTATGACAAATAAGATATTTTACCAGTTACAGTTACCTGTGAATTACTATTTATGCGGCGAGGAAATGAAATCAGCAAAGATTTAATTGCAAAATGCGTAGGAATAAAAATATTTACCATTAAAACAATGACACGTATCAGCATTATCAGCAAATTCGCTTCGATATTATTCTGCTGTTTCCTATTAAATTTCAAGCACAGGTGGTAAACATAAACCATATAAACATTATACAAATAGTTCTCTACCTGCAATAACAATGTTGATAGTGCCATTGCGCCATAGATATAGCTATCAGTATTCCTATCAGTATCTTTGATAACTGTTTTCGTGTTTTTACTCTGGCCGTAACGATGGTTGCTAACGATATGACATTTTTTGGCAACACATAATACAAATATTTCCAGCTTTTATGATTGGGATAAAATTATGGTCATGTTGACTCATGCAAAATTGAGAGTACGTTTGTTAGGGCCTACGGACCTTAAAAACGTTTAGAAAACGCTCATCTGCTGACATTGACTAGTTTTAAGCAATTTAACCACGTTGGTCGCAATATTGTAACCATGAAAAGATCAGAAATCAACTGTATATATATATTGTAACTGATTTATTTCCCTAAATTTATGGATTTCAAAACTTAATAGATCAGTGCCTCTATCGTGCTTTAAATTGCTACAATAGGAGTTACGAGAACGTTTGCATTAATATTTATGAACTGTATTGCGCATATTTTTCTGTTATTAGCACATTTTTAAAAAAATAACAGGTCACACTTAGTTCATGTTCTAAATAAGCACTGCTAAATTTTCTCAGATTTAGTATGAAGAAGGAATATTTAAAAACAATTACAGTTGGTGCAAAATAAACGACAAAATAATCCAAAACGAACTTTTTATATCCTTTTATATCCACATGTATTTACTCTTTATAAGATGGAATGTGACTTCATTTAAATAAAATATTTGATTAAAAAGAGGTTAATATATTGTAAAATAAATGTAAAGTTAAATTCAACTTCGTCGTCGTCGTTTAATTAGCTAAAATAAAACTTAAGTCTGTTTTACGCAAGAAAGTTATTTAATGAACAGTTGTTGTCGGTAGCAATACATACTATTTATTGCAATTACTCGAATGTTTCATAAACATCATATACACTTGTAAAGTGTTGCACTACGTTTTACAACGAAAGCGTTACATGCATACATGTAGAAGAGTAGTTTTGAAACTAGTTACAAATAATGATAAAACACATATCTAAATACAAATTGGCAATAAAACATAAATCAAGGTTTGAACAACATTCGTACTTAGTAGTATGAGCAATTCTTACGTAGACATATGTAAATTATTCAGTTTTTACAATTTTCTCTTTGAAATTGTCGCCCTTAAATTCCATCATTTTATTATAATTAAATATAAAACGCAATTATAAATCAAATTTGCAAGAGAAAAAGACGAAATAGCCCGAAGATACCTTTTCATCAACACTGTAACTCAATTTTTTGAGTTACTTAACGAATTCGGTAAATTCATCTTTAAATTCGCTATCATCAGCATTCCTAGTTTTGCCTAACGTGTTAAAACAGACAACAAGATACTCGTAAATGGTCAATTTCGTGCAATAGCAGTTTGAATAATCGTCCAGTATAGTTAAAAAATCCTTTTTTTTACTAACAGAAATTTTCCCTATGAATTCGAACATCGAACCTTCTTCTTTTTCATCTATAATTTGTTTGAATAAATCATGTTCCTTTCTACAAATTACAGTAAATTCGTCTATCCTCACGTATCGCAACAGAGCAAACAGTCCTTTGCCATCATTTTTCTCGAAAAAATGTTTCAAGTAATCGATGCAATGCGATACATCCAAATACTTCCACACAACATTCATCAGTACTTTGGAATTGTGGTTGACGACAAATAATTCATGTAACTTGTGGAAATTCATTTCTTCCACAGCATTTTTAAAGGAATCTATAAATCTCTTTATCTCCACGTTGTCTACAATTTGTTCCCAATTTACATAGTCAAGGAGTTTATGTAATTGCGTTTTAGAAAAATTGTTTAATACATTCATGGGGTAAGTAAATCCACGAAATGAACACAAATCACCGATGCCTTTAGAAACTTCGAGCAAATGCATCAGGAAATCCACGTCAATTTTCTCTAAAGCAAGCCGAAAAATCTCAACACGGTCAACATCAATCGATTTCCAAAATGCCAAGCACTTTTGCTTGTTTAATATGCTCATTAATTTCAAAGCAGTTGAATATTGTTGTTTGTCAAGGACACGAAGAAAAGCTGCTTTAAAAGCATCATCCCCAACTGGTATTTCATCTTGAATGACTCTTAAGTACTCTCCATTACCGCATCTCTCGTTCGTGATCTCGTTGAAATAATGTGAAAAAGCATGACGCAAAAACTCCCAATCATTGTGCTTGCAGATCTCTCTTTTTTGTTCATTTGTAGCCAATTGAAATAGGATCTTCACCCGCTCGAAATTGTCTTTATTTTCCAGGATCTTGGGAATGTAATGGATTTTACATATTTCTAGTTGTTTAGCATCACTTAAGAAAGCCGATAATCTTATGACTGATGTATATTCCTCTTTATCAAGAACATAATTATAAGCTTCATTGAATTTTTCTGATTTCACTGGTATTGCATCGTTTATAGGCATCAGATACATTCCATAACCACATTTCACGTTTGTGATCTCATTGAAATAATGTGAAAAAGCATGACGCAAAAACGCCCAGTCATTGTGCTTGCAGATCTCTCTTTTTTGTTCATTTGTAGCCTCTTCAAATAGGATCTTCACCCGCTCGAAATTGCCTTTATTTTCCAGGATTTTGGGAATGTAAAACATTTTCCATATTTCTAGTTGTTTTGCATTACTTAAAAAGCCAGTTAATCTAATGACTGATGTAAAATCTTCTTTATCAAGAACATCCTTATAAAATTGTTCAGATTCCACAGGTATTTCATCTTGAATGACTCTTAAGTACTCTCCATGACCGCATCTCTCGTTCGTGATCTCACAGAAATAATATGA
>JAQIXS010006264.1:0-11020 GCA_034700785.1 Rossiulus vilnensis | reverse complement strand
AAAATGACGTAATTTTTCCACGCGATTTTTTTGGGCATTTTTGTGGTGGAAAATGACGGCGTTCGCACCAAATATTTACGTCATTTGATGGATGGCCATGGTCACGGTCTACATACAACAAACAGGTGGACAACATGTAGAGGTCATCTTCCATTGAGTTAACTTGGTGACTGTCAGGTCGGTCAATATGTGGGCAACGTAGGGAGGTGGCCAACCTTGGAGGTTCTGATGTAATAAGCATTTTACAAATAAACCGGACACATTTTCAACTTACAAAATCATAACTTATAAATACATTAATTGTATGAAGGGTGCCAAACCACAAGGTATTAAGCACCAGATCCCCAAATAAATAGTTTTTTTACAGCTCAAATCGTTGTAAGGGTCATTCCCACTCAATGATCAACACCTGACTATCATGGCAGTGTGCAAGGCTTCCCTTCGGAGGGTCGCCTCCTAACGTGGGCAAGTACGACCCAGGGCGTAATTGGTTAGCACCGATGGCAGCGCCACCTAACTTCTGGCGTCAGGCTGATAACGTGTCTTATCCGCAGGGCGCCACATGTCAAATTTCCATCTCCCAGCAGCATCCTCCGTTGCCCGGGCAACGGAGACTACGGAGTCTCCCACTCACCTTGGCCGACTTCTTGGCCAGCTTCTTCAGCTGGCGGAGGTCGGCGTTCGCCTGGTCCACGTAGGCGGGGATCCTGAACAGGTCGCGCAGGTAGCCGAACCCGAACCCGTTCAGGGTGCACCAGCAGGCGAACGCGTGCCGGTCGCGGCCCAGGTAGAACAGGTGCAGTCCGAAGCCCCCGCCGACCAGCCAGAGCAGGTAAGCCAGCCACGTCCGCTTGCCCATCGTCGAGTCCCGCGTGGCCCTCGCGCGCCCTTCTTCGCCCCTCTTGGTTCCAGTATTTACGAGCGCTATCGTCACCGGGGCTGCCACCTGTGTCAACTCCGCCGGTGGCATTGTTTCACCATGCCAACGCTGAATCACTGGCAAGTGGCAAACGTCCACAAACTGCACGTTGGGAAAGTTCAAGTTCGAAAATTGAGGTTCGGCCGATGGTCGTCAGGGGGCGCTGCGGGCGCTTGGCATACCTGGGTGGGGGCTGTCCATGTTGCATGGTAGGGTCAGCGAATGGCACCTGAGATACTTCAGCCATTTTTTGCTAGCAATTGTAAGCTCAAATCAAGCGTATTTGTGATCTAGTTTGTAACCATTACGGCTCTTAGGGGGTTATGACCCTACGAGCCAATTCTTTTAATATGTACATTTCTATGCACACTTTTGTGTAACATCACAGGCTAAAATTCAGGATTTGTTAACCGATTTTTCAAAATTGTCGCCGGCGGCGTCCATTTCACCACTTGTATATAAATGGAAATTTTGGCATACATTTGCAGGCAAAAACCCGGCATTGATCATCCGATTTTTCAAAATTCTCGTATATTGCATTCCTGATAATGCTTACATTTCTAGGAATGTTTTTACATAAAATTGCAAATTTGCCGGTTGATTAAAATCCAGGGTAATAATTCCATGACTTCATCTGAAATTTATGTTTAATTATCCAGCATTTCGCAAAAGCTTAATGCGGAATATGTAAGAATCGAAAATAGCTTGTTAATAACTCAGATTTTATGGCCTGCAAGCAGCCGACGCGCTTTCCCTGCTGTGTTCTGATGGTTTTTCAACGTTTATCTGCTCCATTAACCAGATTAACTCGGTTAACCAGAATGCTTATCCGAGGTCGCTTCACCTCGGGGAGGGGGATAGCATTTGAAAATTATGAAAATTTCAGGACGGGCTTTATTGATGGCCCTACGGGAATTTTAGCCTACCATATAGTCGGATCTCAGGTTAGGGATTTATGCTATTTTTTGGAAGTATTATTTAGGGAACATTTCAGAATACTTTTAACTCCAATCGAGTAATTTAGGCTGCCTCACTATGCATTATTTTGTAACATATTATTAATTGAGGGAAGCTTTTTTGAAATGCTGGATAATTAATCATAAATTTCAGATGAAGTTATGGAATTATTATAAATTTACACTGCAGGCGGTGTTGTTCTTGTTGTTGTTTTTAAACATCAAAGACATCATTGCTGAATTGAGAAGAAATTTTGAAATGAAAGAACCTATGTTTGTAAAAGTCAACAATAGATGGCGCTGAGACACGAAACGCTAACATTCACCACCTGGAAATGACACTGTCGACCTTGTCCCAATATTTTTTAAGTAATTATTTTTAGCTAAAAAATATTAATTTACGAGCAATTGCAAATTTAGCCGAAATTCAGACAACTTCGTTTTCGACCAAAAATGTCAGACAATTGGGTTGGTTTGTTTTTTTGCACTGTGAATTAATCGTTCAAAAGCGAGTCACGATTTCTGGACAAGAACATAATGGAACGAGGTCATCGTTTTGGTTTTTAGTTGCATATAATACTTAATTAGCACCCCCAGAAAATAGCACACAAATATTTAATTTCTGAGCCCACGGAGGCGGCCATCTTGAAGCCATATTTTTTACTCGAAATGGAACCAATGCTGACAAGGACTGAATTGGGTTTGAAATAAATTGTGATATGCAACGGCTGGTCGAATATTGACACTTTTATTGTACTGCTTTGTGATATATTTTGGAATAAATAAGATATATTGTAGTGCTATGAAATTGAAAAAACGAAATGGAATTGTCAAATATTTTGCAATACAATATATTTTTTTAAAAAAGGAATTAATAATAACAATGTATCGAAACTGAAAACCAGTTGCATAAATATAGAAATATAGAATACATATAAAATATTATAAATATAAAAAATAGGATATCTATATCTTTTTTTATGAATAAAATAAATTTCAGTGCTGTGAAAGTGAAAGTAAAATAATTGCAGTGTTTAGAAAAATGTGGCGTTGGAATCAACGAAAAATGTTGAAATATATTGCAATATCATACATTTTTTTTAAAAATACATGGCAGTGTAATGCATCGAAACAAAAATCAATCGAAATTTTATATAATTTAGAGATATGTTAATTTTATAACTTATAAATAATGTATACGAAATGAGATATTTTTGAATAAATAAGTATACTGAAGTGCAATAAAATTGCAAGAAAAATGTTTTAAATTGTTTAAAAATAAAATAAAACAATAACATGGTTTTAAAAAATGCTACTTAAAATACAAAGCAACTTATCGAAACTGAAAACCAATCGAAATTTTCCGTCAGTTTTTAGATATAAAAATAGTAAATAGAAAAAGTAAACACAAAATGATATGTTAATTATATTTCAGAATAACTAAGTTTTATAATACAGTGCTGTGAAATTGAACGGGGGAAAAGTGCAGTATTTAGAAATTTACAAAATAAGAACTTTTCAGTCGTCGTGCAAAAATATGGCATTAGAACCATCGAAGAATTTTCAAATATATTGCCAAACCAATACAGTTTTTACAAAAAAAGTTACTTAAAATATGTAACAACGTGTCGAAATTGAAAACCAATCGAAATGTCCGATTTTTTAACATGATATTTTTATATATTTTCGAATAAATAAGATATATTACAAACGTAATGTGACTGATGGAGTGAAAAAATATGTATACATATTTAAAACAATAAGAGCTTCTCAGACCGCTGATTGAAATTCAATCGAACCCAATATTATCATATTTATTGCAGTCTTTTGAGTGTAATTGGAACGAAATACATTTAGAGTAATGAGAATGTTCACCTGTTTAGCCACACCGACAGATTTTTTATTAAAACGGTTGGGCAGGTTTTCTAAAAGTCGCACGTGTAAAAATCAATACAAAAAACCGTTTTAAATTCAACGCACGTAAGTTAGGATTAAAGTGTTTTAACGAATTTATTTCTTCAAAAATTCGTGGTGGTATCATAAGGCGATGTTAAAATTCATTTCGCAGCTGTTTACGAAGATTGTAGAAAACTTCTCCGGTGTTTGTGTTTTGGGAAACAAACGCGTGTTGACAAACTAGCTTTTGCATCATTATTGTTTTTGTGTTTGTTTGCAAAATACTGTTTTTTTCCTGAAAGTTAAAATATTTTCATGTTGTTTCGAAACACCTAATGCGCTTCCATTGTATCTGCAATACTAATGCAGTATTGCAGTTGTTTCTGATGTCATCATTCATATGTTTATGTCTTAGAGTATCGCTGTTATGAATTTATTTAGTAAATATTTATATATTTAAATGCATTTAAATGTTTTTAAATTTATTTTTGTTAAATATTTTGAAATAAATTGAAATTGAAATATTATATATTGCTTGTAATTTCACTGTATGCAATGTATACTACACTAACATTTTGTTCATGAATATAACTAATGAATTAATATATCAAATTTGTATAAATATATCAAGAATTAATCAAAAATCAAAATTAAGAGATCGCCAAAAACTAATTTAACAAACGTCGCAAATGGATTTTCCTTCAGAAATTATTATAATATTTTATTCATAAATACAAAGTAATAAAGGAACTACAAAAGTTAATATTTTAGAAAAACTGATGACATTTCCAGACAAACTAATTAAAAATGGAAATATTGTCGATAGTATTTTAATATTTTGGTGATAAATGCAATTAATAAAGGCAACAAACAAAGGAAATTTTAAAAAAGTATCACAAATGGATTTTCCCACCACATTTTTAATAATGCTTTGTTCATAAATACAACTAATAAAGGGTTCGCCGAATGCAAAATTTATAAAAAAAAATTTAAAAAAACCTCATTCATTTTTCGTTCATAAATTGTTCAACGAACAGATAGAACGCCAAAAGCACAATTTTTAGAAAACAAACGAATTTTTCCAGTACTTTCCATAATATTTTGTTCATAAATAAAACCAATGAAAGTGGATGGTGAAATCACGAAAATAAAAGGATGCAACGTAACATTAGGTGAACGAAACAAAACTTTTGTGCTTAAAATAGACGAATGATTTATTTTCATTGCCAGCTGTGTATCGTTGACGTCGTGTTTTTGGAACGTTTGACCTCCATAACTGTCAAATAAAA
The DNA here is from genome assembly GCA_034700785.1 of Rossiulus vilnensis. NCBI lineage: Eukaryota > Metazoa > Arthropoda > Diplopoda > Julida > Julidae > Rossiulus > Rossiulus vilnensis. The sequence goes on along the minus strand of JAQIXS010006264.1, from coordinate 5,960 downwards.
TGTAACAAGCTTAAAGAAAGTGATAAAGCTAAGTACTTAGTTTTTGTGCTAGGCTCAGAGTGGTCTAATAGAAATCATGTCGATAATTTCCATATCGATAATAATCCCACTAACATTGAATAAAATACCTGATAAAAACTTAAATTTGGATGATATAAAGGAAGTAAAAAGTTACTACAAAGTTTCTGTCGGAATCATAAAAATAATATGTAAGAAGTTATTTTGTTGTAATACCTTGCAAGTATTATGAATGTAATTATGCTGTTTCTAGTTATTTTTTTAATAATGTTCAAGTGTGAACAATTACATAATTTAATGAACACCAATTTGTAATATGTAAAGCATGATGTAATGATGGTATAAAATGCTTTTTATGTAACAATCAATGCCTGGAATAAAGCTGCGATTATTTCCACCATCTTTCATTGGACTATTTCTTTGTCCTGATAAAGGCCATTTATGGGTGGCCCCTAAACCCCCTGGCAGGAACCTCCAAAGGGGTTGGCCAAGTGGAAAGTGCCAAAGTTGACCTTAACTTTGTTTTCACTTTCGCCTACCTCCGAAAGAGGTCAATGACATTCGCAATGACCGGCGAAAGCGCCCTCTCGGGGGCCCAACCGGTTTCCATCTAATGTTTGGCACTTAGCCCCCCATGAGCAGAAGTAAACAGAACGCCAACGGATAAACATGGAGGACCACATCGTTATCTACACCATGGTCATCCTCTTCAATTTTCTCATTTACTTCGCCAACCTAACGGACACGCTGCCCCAGGAGCTGCTCATCGACGTCAAGTACAGACCGGAAGTGTGTTCCAACCGAAGTGAGAGCGGCCAGTATGTCACCTACCACTATGTGTGCAAGAACCAGGTGGGCAAGGTGCTGGAGAATACGTAAGTGCCACTTAAAAGGCAGGGAAATTCCATATTTTTGCTTCAAGTACTTGTTATAATTGCTAAATTATTATCGTTTGCATGTCCCAGACCTGGAAAACCTGGAATTGGCATGGAAATTGAAACGGTCTGGAATAGTCATTTAATTGTTGTGAAAAGATCAGGGAAAATCAATCAGGGCCGTGCAAGGAGTGCATGAGTGTCGATTAGGAAATGTATTTTTTACTAAAAATCAACATGTGGGATTCGGTCTTAATGAAAAATTTGCATTTCTGTGGTGGTATTTCTAAAAAATGAACGAAAATATAAGCCAAAATTCAGCGTTGGAAATGTAGTATTCGAGAATTTGTCTACAGAATTGAAATTTGTTTTTACTAAAAATCAACATGCGTGATTCAGATTTTATGAGAATATTTCATACGGCATTTCTGTAATAATGTTTTTTTTATTAAGTACTCCGAAAAACGTAAACCAAAATTAGTTATTAGAAATCCAGTTTTCAAAAACTTGCCTACATTAGAAATTTATAGAAATTGAAGGTAAAATGTGATTGGTAATCTAGTTTATCGACAACAAATTCCCTATAACGCCCCCTTTATAATATATTTTTTTTAAAATAACTACAATATGTATCGAAATATCGAGATTTTGCATGGCCTAAAAAATTAATGCATGGAAAAGTCATGGAATTTACAATGTCAGATCAGTAGACATGATTGCTAATTATCAGGAGTAATTATTATTAGGAGTAGGATTTAAGGAGTAAATTTTTTTCCGAACTTTTTCCTGTTATTCAGGTTGCGTAAAAATTATCTCATTCCTTAAATACTTTCTTAAATCCGTGTTTCATTTACGGGTTAACCCTCAAGCAACGCCGAGTATATCAACTAGTTTATTTTTTTTAAACTAAACAAATTTTAAAAAAAAGCTTATGTGACCTACGAAAACTGGTTTCCTCGCAATGAACCTCAATTGATTTAATTTTATGATAAATAAACGGGACATTTTCAAATTATAAAATAGCTCAGACCCTAGATGACAACCAATTATCCACTGGAAAATAAAATTTAGCAATAATAAGTACTTGAAGCAAAGGTGTGTTCTTGTTAGAAGATGGAGTATTTCGTTATTTTCGGTAAATTATGTTTCTAAGATGTTTACAAAAAAATGTTATGAAATTAAAATGTACCATATTAATGCAAAATATTTCAAACATCCTTGAAGATTGCAATATACGGCACACATATCTTAAATACATTTCCGAAGAGTTATTTGTGGTAAAATCTATTCAGAAAAAAACGTTTTGTAAGATATCTTTACGAAAAAACCATTTTATGAAAATGAAATATACCGTATTTATGCAAAATATATTAAACATCTTTACAGCTTAAAATATGGTACGCGTAACTTAAATACATTTTAAGAGAATTATTTGTTGCAAAAAGCATTCGGGAAAATATATTTTGTAGGATGTTTTCGAAAAAATCATGTTTTAAAAACAAAGATTTACCGTATTTATGCAAACATCTTTCAAGTTGCAATTTATTACATACATGACTTAAATGCATTTCTGGAGGATTATTTGTTGGAAAAAGTGTGCGAGAAAATATATTTTGTGAGATATGTTTACGAAAAACTCATTTTATGAAAATGAAATATACCGTATTCATGCAAAATATATCTTCACAGCTTGCAAGGTATGTTTACAAAAAAATGGTACACATAACTTAACATTCATAACATGTTTTCGGGGGAAAAAACATGTTATGAAAGCAAATTTATGCAAAAATAATTTTAAACATCCCTTGTAGCTTGCAATTTTATGACGCATTATTTGTTGTGAAATATGTTGAGGAAAAACCTCGTTGTAAGATATGTTTACGAAATTATGGAAATTAAAAACATGATCCAGTATATATCATATTTCCAGTGCACTACACCGAAATACTTCTGAAGGTACAAAATCGAAATATATATTCGAAATATTGTCTTCAAGCAGTTTATGACTTTTAAACCCATTTCCGTTTAGGTACCTGAGGCGGAGGCCTTTTGAAATGCAAGTGGGTGTGGGTCTTTTGCCCGAAGGCATGGACGAGGGCATCCTGGACTCCTGCGTGGGCGAAAAGCGACACCTGGTGATCCCACCTTCGAAGACTCATCAGAGACATGGCAAACGTAAGAATCAGTCCATCAAGTTGTGCTCAGAAAAAAAAAACCCACATATGAAGGGTGCCAAACCATAAGGTGTTAAGCGCCAGACGTTATGGTTTGGCAGCCCTCATATATAATAAAAGTAAATAAATGCATAGCATGGCAATGGTAGTATCTGGAGGGATTTCTCATCAAACCCTTGCCGAATGATGGTGTCTTTGGTCCAACCAGCGGTTTGTTGTTCTCTTTGATTCCGCAGCCAGGATAGAGATTCGCAGCGATGAGTTTCTGTACATCGACCTGGAGGTGCTGGCCATCAACACGTACGCAACTGCCAGATCCTTTGACTGTTGGGATTGTTGGGATGCTGACAGCGATGGACGACTGACCAAAGACGACGTAATTGAATTTTTGGCACTTTATCTTTGGGGAAACACCTTAGGTGATGTCCGGGAAATGCAGGATGCTTCGGTGTAATGTATAATCAAGGAGTTTGTGAAAACCTAAATGAAGGGATTCTGTGTTTTTAGTTGTTTTGGTTTGAAACATCAGTTTGCTTGTTGGTGAAAAGTTTGGACGAGAAAGCTTATGAGCAATTAGTTGCATAAGGCTTCTGTGACACATTTGCATGCTTGTTGTAACTTCTAAATTTGGTTTTCCTGGTGTAGGATCTGGTGAGAGTCCGAGTTATTGTTTTAAAATTTGAAATTATTTGAAATGAAATAAACTTGAGAAGCGCAGAGTTCTGCACGTTGCGCAATGGCTTTTTTTCAATGTTCTTCACAATAAGGAATATTTTCAAATTATACAAATAGCTCGCAGCCTGGCGAAAGAAAAAAAAATGAATTTAGCAATTATAATGAGTATTTGAAGCAAAATCGTGCTGTGCATGGTGGGGATCCTTTTGGGTCGGGTTTAAAACCAGCTTTTTGTTGAAAAAAAGAATGAATCTGGGGAAAGAAATGTTAGAACTGATAATCTTTGTCTTTGTATGCGAAACGAGCTGCAGTATTTATGGTTAAAAGCAGTTTTTTTTTAAAAAAAAAACATCGTTTATTTTGGTTGGTGATTGGGGTGGTGAACTTTCCAGAAAGCTGTGCATTTCATATTTTTATTTATAACTTATTACGTTGCATGAATGCTAAACCGAGCATTAGTTGAGGATTGCAGAGGTTGGTAAAACCAGTCGTTTCGTCATCGAATCCAAGGTTTCAAATTTGGTATGCAGATGATGGTATGGTAAAGACGAGATTTTTTTAAAAGGGGGTTCAGGAAGTCAGCTTTGCCGCATTGAAGATTAATTTTTCATAACAAGACGTTTTTGGAAAACAGATTTTAGCTGACACTGGAAACGATTTGCTCTTGCAGGTTTTACAAATCGTTCAGAGGACCTTTGAGACTCCATCCACGTTTCCTTCTTCCGATGAGGACAGCTCAAACACCATCGATGAGTTTACGAGGTCGTCACTCGCATCGTTCAAGGCGCGGGAGCAATGGCGAACAAACCCATTCCGACCACCCTATGAGAGAATTGAAATTTGAAACCAGAGTCTGAATTGTACTGTGCCAATTTAACGAAGCTGTACCAGAAGTCATCGGCTGGACAAGGTCCTGCAGTATTTCGGTATGATTGTGATGGAAGAACGGTGAAGGGCCTGTGGCAGCCCAGTGCGAATCTAGTAGCTCGGATGCATTCTAGAACACTTACCATTCCACACCATAGCCATTCATGTTGAAGTAAGGTTTTGGAAGGTTTCTTTTGGATGAGAGGGGAATATTTGTACTTTGAACTGGAAAACAAGGTTTCGCTAAGCTAGCAGACTCAAACGGATGCAAAAAATACACATTTTTGCTTAAAATACTTATTAAAACAGGATGCCCCCAGACCTGGTAATCCTGGAAATGTCAGGAAAATTGGAATGACATGCTACGGTTAGGAAAAAATCAGGGAATAGTGATTTATTTTGAAAAATAGGGAAATTTAACACATTTTCTTATATGAGAAATAACCGGGAGACACAGCCAAGTATGTAGTTGTTACGCAACGTTTCGAGCTTTTAATTAGCTCATCATCAGGCGTCTATCAAAAAACAATTTACAAAACGAATATTTTTGATATTTTTTTTTTCGATAGACGCCTGATGATGAGCTAATTAAAAGTTTGGAACGTTGCGTAACAACTACATACTTGGATGTGTCTCCTGGTTATTTCACATATTTATCATCCAGCCACATGATGGGAAAGCTTGATTTCACAGAAATTCAGAATTATTTTCTTATAATTTGAAAAAACCGTTATGTGGGGTTTTCACTTTCAATTGAATCTCCTTGCGTAAGCTTTTTAAGTTACATTTTTTTCTAAATAAATGGGACATTTTCAAATTACAAAACCCAACTCGGACCCTGGTGGCAACAAATTCTACACGGGCAAAAGTTAATTTAGTAATTATGATAACTAGTTGAAGCGAAAATATGTGAGCAATGTTATTTTGCAGAGTGAGCGTCCTTAAAGTTGGTTTCAGTTAAATGATTCTTATTGAAAAAAGTCATTTACCACTGGATAGGCTGGTAATGTTTGGGACAAAAGATGAGGTGGATTCATGAACATGTTTTTCTAAAAGTATGATGCTTCTTTTTAAAGTAATGACGTCCAATCCTGTGGTTTAGAAGAAAAGAGTGAATTACTTTTTAGAAACTTATTTTTTGAGAAATACTGGCACTATTCATATTAATATTTTCGAGAAAATCAAGTTTTCAAAAGCCATGGGACAACTGGAATGCATGTTTTTTTCAAATTTGGATATTGATGTTGAAACATATTTCCAGAACATTTTCAGGAAACATGTTTCCAACAAATGTTTGCTAGGTGTGAATGGGGCTTGCGGATGGCATTCCGAAAACACGTAACATCATTCG
>JAQIXS010006263.1:0-11022 GCA_034700785.1 Rossiulus vilnensis | reverse complement strand
TTACACCATATTTACTTGTACTTGTAACTTGTAACTTGTAAATTATTAGTGTTGTAGTTTTGTGGAATAGGGCCCTGTACTGCTTATACTTATCTTTCCACCAGGATCACTAAAAAAAACCTCACATGTAAGTCAAATCCAATCAGAGCTATTCAGCTTATGGATTATGCCTTCCAGTAAAGTAAAAGCCACACGAAGCTCAATCAAAAGGATGGCGAATGAGTCATGGGACAGGAAAGATTAATCGCAAAAGGGGCTCTTGTATGTTATTGGTCAATCTGATTTTCCCCCAGTATGTATATGCACATTCTAGTTTCGAGCAGACTATAGCTAAGTACGAGTGACGTCTTTGTGATTGATTGATCCGAAGTGCGTAAACGATCAATCTGGGCGAACCGGTCAAGTGTTTTAATTAGGAATGAAAATCGGGTTTTCATTGTTCTCTACGAACCCTGGTCAATGCCAATAAGAAAAACGAGGAAGCGAAAGGTGCAAAGGTCAATGTTGAAATTCGTGTAAACTGCACGGTCATTTCCGCAAAAATAAATTTAAAACAAAAACAAAACCCCATGAAGGCGAACGTGTACTTACTGTCAATTTAACACAAAATTCTTTATTAATATCATTCGCAAATCTTAACAGCTGCTTGTGAATGGTCAGCAGGGGATGTGGGTGGGTGGGTGGAGAGGAATGGGGGGGTAAAGACCACGTACGGGTAGGGTCAGAAAGGGTCAGCGAAATTCGGAATACTCATTTGTCTGCGTTTGACTTTTAAGGCCGACTCCACCATACAAAACAAAAAATCAAATTTTTGCTTAAAATACAAAGTATTATCACAATTATTAAATTTAGTTTCCTCAATGTAGAATTGTTAGTTCACCGTGGTCGACGGAATGTTTATAATTTAAACATATTTAGATCTGTTTATACATGTATAAAAAAAATTAAATACATGTACAGTGTACATTTAAAAGAAATCGTACTATGACCTGTTTGAACAATTGGGACCCTAGTGGAAAGATCAGTATAATCAGTACAAATATACTGATATTAATATAAAATGTAGTGATATCACTAACCATGCTGATATTAGTGGTCTCAAAAACCTTTATAATACTGATATCGCTAACCATGCTGATACCAGCAGTCCCAAAAACCAATATACATGTATAAACAGTACATATAGTGATATCAGTATAAAATAATACTAGTATTAGTAGATAATCACATACTGATCTTTTCTCCAGGGAATTGGGAAACCCCAACGCCTTGCATGTGGAGGGAAAATTGTCTTTGCCTGGAGAAAAGATCAGCATATCATTCTCTACTGATATTAATATGCTAAGTGATATCAGTATTATAGTGGTTTTTGGGACTACTGATATCAGTATTCTTAACGATAGCAGCATTATAGTGGTTTTTGGGACTGCTTATAACAGTATGTTTAGTGATATCACCGCATTTATTACCAATATCAGTACATGATCTGTACCGATTACTTTACTGATCACACTGATCTTTCCACCAGGGTACGCTTGTATATTATTGTCACATCCCAATTTGTACTTCATGAGGACATCATTCGGACGGTACATTTCAGATTTCAAAAGAACAAATATTAAACAAAAAACGAACAATGCTTTTGTGTTTCAAAAAGATGTCATTTGACATTATGACACGAATGCATTGTCATTTCCACCCATTCCAATTGACACGCTTTTGTCCAAACATATGGGGGGAGGGGGGTTGTGCTTGATGAACGACCCCAGTGGTCAGCACGAACAGGAGATGACTGGCGATCGAGGGCAGTCCGGCGGGTGAGATAGGAGGGGTGGGAAAGAGAGAGGACTGGTCAGCGGTGGTCAGCAATACGTCCGCGAAAGAGATTAATGAAAATGGCGATGGGGAAATTAAAACGAGATCGTGCAAACGTTTCGTCCATTTGATGACCACAGTGGCCTCCTTAGCATTCTAAACTCAAGTCCCAAATTGTAGCCAAAATGTTGCCGAATTACATACAATTAATGATTTCGATTCCGTTATCTAAGAGTGACAAATTGGCCTCCATTTTCCAGACTCACCTTTTATTTTTTTATTTTATTTATTTTTTTTAAATTTCTAAATGTTGACTGACCACAGGCTCGACCGCGTCTACTCCACTTCGGGGGTCGTTAATACGTCGAGGGTTATCGAGTACAAATTAGCATAAAATGGAAGGAATCGGTGTCGCTCGCCAGAGGGCGACACCGTCGACCGTTTTATAACAAATAAATTAAAATATTCTGTAAATGGTTATACAATTTCTTTTGTTTACAGGGTTCCCACATCGTCATTAAATTCCCAACTTTATCTGACGTTTCTAGATTTTCTGGAAAAAAAAAACAAATTTGCCTGCATTTAACCAGGGTGGAAAACAATTTCCTAAAAAAATTGCTAAAACTGATTAACAAATCAACATTGAAACCGTTATAATTGTTTCGAAATATTACGAACCCTGTGAATTGTGTTGTGGATGAAAAGGGTAATTAAGGGCAATTTTAGGACTAATTTTTTAGATTACATTTTAGGATTTTTTTTTAAAAAAAAAGGTAATATTTTTAGGATGCATTATTTTATTACTCGTTCAATGCTGTGTTTTAATACAACAATTCAAGAATAACATTACCGTTGATCAATCGTTTTTTTAAAATAAGGCAACTTCTACATTTAAGACATTCGATTATTATTATTAATAAATTAAATTTAGAACTGCATCTGTTTGAAAACACAATACACAGGGTTTGTAATAATTTGAAACGTTTTATAACGGTTTCAATGTTGAATTGTTAAGCAGTTTTAGGATTTTTTAAAAAAATATTTAGCGCTTATTTTTTTTAAAGGAAATTTATAACTTTTTATTTTTTTTAGTACTTTTCAGAACTTGTTTGCCACCCTGTTTAAAAGAAATTATTGCATAAGTGTGACTATAGCCACGCCCTCTTTTGAGAAGCGTTTTTTTATTTTAAAAAAATTGAACCAAATTGATTCATAAAACCCAAACCGTGTTGACTCTTACACGTATTGTATTTCCGTTTTTTTATTTTAATAGATATCGATAGTGAGAGCCAATTACAAGATAGCCCCGAGTTAAGCCTACTTTTTTAAATTTAGGTCTGAAAAATCATTCGTTTTTCGTCGTTTTTTTATAATTTTTTTTTATTTTTTATTTTGCGGCCTTTGCTCTCAAAAGATAGCGGCTTCTATTCAACTTATCTGCTGCCATTTTTCTTAGCAACGGGGGCTGTTTTTTTTATTTTTTTTATTATTATTTAGTTTTTCAGTTTTAATTTTTAAATCAGTGATCGCAGTGAGATTCGTGCCAATAATCGACGGCGGCCATCTTGAGATAAAAAGCTATTTTACGTAAATCTAGGTTTTGATTTATTTATACGTTTATTATTAACGACTCTCAGGTAGCTCTCAGGTTGCCCGCGCAGCTATGCTCGAATAAAATCCGTTTTTCTAGATTTTTTTAAAAAAAAGAAAGTATTATAACTTGACCAGGATGGCAAATAATTTCCAACATTTGAAATTTAGGACAATTGAGGGCAATTTAGAACTTATTTTAGATTAATTCTTTGGACAATTTTAGGACTTTTTAGATCAACTTTTAGGTCAATTTTATGATTTTTTAGATTAAATTATTTGGACAATTTTAGGACTTTTTAGATAACATTTTTGGGTAATTTTAGGAATTTTTAAGATAACATTTAGGACAATTATCAGACTGTTTTAGATTAAATTTAGATTATGATATGTTAGGACAATCGAAGGAGTTTTTTTTTTAAAAAAAAGGTAATATTTTTAGGATGCATTATTTTATTCCTTATTCATTTTCGTGTTTAATACAACGATACGAGAATTAAATTAAGTTTTGATTATTCTTATTTAATAGGGCAACAACTTAAAGCAGTATTGTCAAACACAATGCACAGGGTGTGTAATAATTTGAAATAATTATAACGGTTACAATGTTGAATTGTTAAACAGTTTTAAGACTTTTTAAAGAATATTTAGCACTTTTTTTGGGACATTTAGGACGGTTTATTTTTTCTTAGTACTTTTTAGGAATTTGCTTGCCACCCTGCTTGACTCGTAATTCTTTGGCATACGGGACGTCCCACACATAATCGCTTTTAATTAACAGATTTATCAATTTGATATTTTTTTTAAATTCTAGATGGAGATAAATTAATGCGCGCCACAGATGGCGCTAGCGTCGCTTCGACACCGGCCACGATGGACGTGGCGTTTTAAGTTTTTAAAGTAATTAACGACGTGCCGGTTGTCATCCGGGTAATTGCGGTAGCCTGCATAAGGCGGCCACCTTTAGAGTGGCTCATTAAACAGGTTCTGTCTGAAGATATATAAAAAAGTCACTGGGTTTATGCTAATGAGGTCCCACCCCCTTCGGAATAGGAGGTGATTTTTCTCAGTTTTCCTGAGGGTGTTTTTTTGCGCGTGGGAAGACCGGTCAGCGAGCGGTCAGCAACTAAGAACACCTGCGACTCAATATGCAAATTTAAAAAGTAGCACAAAAAAAAGACACGCGATTGTCGGGTGGCGGCGCTGGTGGTCACTTCACCTTCAACTGACCCCTGAGACGCTGCTGGTCAGTGCTGTTTTGAGGGCCGTCAGGGGTGGTCAATTGGTCAGTGTCAAATGTCAGTTTTTTTTAAATTTTCGGCCCAATTTCATTAAAGGGTGTTCTAAAATTAGCCTCGAAACCAATGTGCCAATCGAAATTTTGTTTTCAATTTTTTTTAAATTTAAAAATTTCAAAAATAAATGTTCTAAAATATTGAAAACGTACGAGTGAGTGAGAAAATGCTGTCCCATTGGTTTATTTCAATATCGCAATCAGCATTTGGTAAAATGTGTGTATTTGGTTTTAATTAACATTTTCTTTTGAAATTTATAAAATAAAATAAACGAATGGATTGTTAATTTTGTGAAACTGGTACATCTCAATTTCACAATGTGGGCATTTAATAAACTACGTGTACTTGTAGAATATTTAATTATTTATTTATATATATATATATATATATATTTTAAATTCTTTAAAATTGTAAACATTTTCTTTAAAAAATGATTAAAAATACAAGAATGAATTCCAAATTTTGCGAAATTGGTTCATTTCGATTTCGGAATGATTCATTTTAAAATACCTGTGTTTCAGATTTTTTATGAATTTACTGCTGGTTTCCAAACGGGAGATTGAGGATGGGGTGGTCAGTGGTCAGTGGTCAGCTACCAAGTCGAACGAATGGTCAACATTCACGAAATTTGCTCAAATTTATGACGAAAAAAGCTTATCTCCTTCACTCGTAAATATTTCGATATTTTTAGCTAGGGCTTATTTAAGTGCACGAATCACTTAAAAAGCAGTGGTCATTTATTGTCCGGCTGGACACAACTTTCGATAACGATCGCCCGGCTGTGGTGGCGCCATCGAGCGGACGTTTTCGACAATTTCTAGCGGTCATAAATTCTCAAAATGTTATCGATAAAATATTGTGGAAACAAACAAAAAAATTACACGAAATGCACTTAGCCTACTTTCAATTTTAGTATTTTCAACTTTAAAATCGATTTTTAATGTCTCGGACATTTTTTTTTTATGAAAATTTCCTTGACCCGAATATTATGTCAAAAATAAATTTATGATATTTCGCATTTTTATGGGCAAATTTGGCCAAATTTTCGATTCATTACGAAAACAAAACCTTCTTTGGGTGACTTAATCGTGTCACAAACAGTGTGACCCCACTGACGTTTTTTTTAAAAAAAAATTTTAACCGAAAATAGTTTAGGAACAAACAACGATTTGGAAAATTTTGACTGGTGCGGTTTATTTTAGCAGAATTTGGCAAAAAAAAATCTGCTTCGTCCTCGAAATATTTAGTCTCCGACACGACAGATGTCCATTTATTTTGCCATTTTACTTACGCTGCATTAGGACGTTATTGGTGCGCCACCTAGCGCCCGAAAACGATAACAAAAATTACCAATTACTCTTATTTTTAAGTATTATTTGAAAAAAAAATTGAAAGTTCATTATTGTACTATTCACTATTATTGCATTAGTGTGACCCGATACGCCCCTCTTTCGAACACTTTTCAATAAATAATTAATCATTTGAAATCATGGCAATTTTTGTATGAAATTTTAAGACGTTTCCAGGATCGTTCCCACTTCCCTGGCATTTCTAGGGTTTCCAGGTAAGTGGGGAACCTTGCTTATAAAATCAATTAAGTTTTATTTGTTTAGTACATCATTTGAATAAATTTTAAAAATCGATATTAACTCAAACAATTGGTCTACCGTGATTCTGCAAAAACCAAATTATAACAGAGTGGAACCTCTCTATGTTGGACATCTACGGTGCATATCAAAAGGTGTCCACGTTAACAGGGTGTCCGAATTAGAGAGTTTGACAGGTTTTGCCAGCCTTGTAAAAAATAACATGCATGCACATGTACGGTGTATGCCTACATGTATTGTGAAGGCCTTTATGGCATATAACGTCAAATGTAAGGCCATGTGTGGTCATACATGTCCATTTCCAAAGATGGAAATAAACGTATACATGTACATGTATTCAAGTGTGTGGTTTTACATGTTAAGTTCCAATCAAGACCATGCACAGTGTACATGCATGGCACATAGGCAACTATGGCCATACTGTACATGCACAAATACAGTGCATATTATGCTGACGTATGGCATACTGTACATTATGCCAAAGCATGTTGTGCACATGGGCATATACATGTACACACTACATGTACATGTCTTCACATTTTACTGAATTTCATAGTCTATATCTTTCTGAATTTGATCTATCATAACGGGTTGTTTTTTCCAATTTTTGTAGTGCATAAAAGTGTCCTACTTGGAGAGGTTACCTCTGGGACATGTTTGGTGCATGGAAAAAGCTGTCCAAAATGAAGGGGTGTCCAGCTAGAGGAGTTTCACTGCATACAGGTGGTTTCTAAACCACCAGAAAATAAATGAATCCTGTTATATTTCGCTGTTTGTTTGCTTTTAAGAGATTAATGGAAATTTTAGGGTAAAATCAATTTTCGGACACCCTGTGCACTCCGTACTTCTTTTGAAAAGCTGCTCAAATACGATAAACGAGTGTCGAACCCTGACCCGGGATGTTCATTGTCAAAAAAATTTGGCAAACCCACATTCAAAATTCAAAAAAAAAACTGTTCATCGAGCCTTTTTTTTGTTTTTTTAACGTCTACGCCCTCGTTTTAAAACATTATTCGGTTTTAAAATCGGGCTCAAACGAGTCGGTCATTTTATTGTCTGACGGGAGGGTTTTTTTTATTTTTAAATAAAACTAAAATAATAAAAAAAAGGTCGATCCGTCATTCGCGATTACTTCTAAGGACGGACGACCTCTGAGTGACCTCGAATCACAAAAGAGTCTGAAAGAGAGAAGCGCCAATTTATGCAAATTAGATGAAGAAAAATTTAGGCAATTAAGATACGCTCGTATAAATCGAGGCTCAATCACGAGTGTCCTGTTCAACTCCAATGACGTTTTAGCCAACTGAGGGTCAAGTTTTTAAAGGAAAAACAATTCACCTTCTGCTAAGAAAAAATTGTTTGATCAGTTTGATCATGCAACTTACGAGGGCGGCAAACGACAGAAGATTTCATCTGAAATTGACTTAATACCGCCGTAAATAATGTCGCTAACGTAAGGAAGGCTTAACATGAACACCTACCAATTTATCAAACAAACAAACTTGAAACAATAAAAATAAATGAAAAATGCATTAAGTGCTTCGCCGGGAAGCCCACGAGCGTTGCGGTGAAGCCAACCGATAATCCTTAGCTATGCAGTGAAGCCAACTATTTTTTTTTTTTAAATACTGAATTTTAGTTTTAAGAGAAAACTAATTTCAGGGAGGTGAATTGAAGGGAAATGGATAACTTCGATTAAAAGTGTAATATAAACAATGATTAAAGCTTTCTCGGTTACAACCTGTTTCGACTCACAGACTTCATATTTCCCGCAAATTTTTCAAAAGAAAAAATACAGGAAATGCAGGATTTTTTTTCAAAACAAATATAAGATAAAAATATTATCTGATTTTAAATTTCATTCACTGCTGCGGTAATTTTTTTTTAAACATTTTCAAAATTCATCGAAAAATCGAAATTTCCAGCTATATTTTAGAAGCAAAAAAAATGTCGAAAATTCATCGAAAATTATGCATTTTTGCACATATTTTTTTCTAAGAAATGTGACTAAGGAATATCGAGTAACGTAACGCCTTAGGCTCAAAAAAATTGCTTTTAGGAATAAAATTCTGCATAAATCTGAATATAATTGTCAAGTTCCTGTACAAAATTTGCTTAGAAACATTACGATTTAAAAGGAACGAAGAAATGATAGCCCACAATTCGTCAAAATCTAAGAAAACGTAAATAATGAATTCACAAAATGATTAAAATATAGGAAATAGGCCTATAGGGTATTTTTCAGGTTAGTAAACACTGATGACATGATGTTTTTAGTTCTATGTAAAACGTGACGTCAATTCCACATCCGACGGACTCGAAACATCAACTGGACAAGCTTCTGAGAGTTAATATCGCGATTTCACTCTCAGCTTTCTGTCACGAGAGGAAAACACTCAAGTACATCAATACGAACTTACTATCGCTCTCAACTCTCAACTTACTTCCGAGGTTGGTCTTTGTTATCTCATCTGATATACACCGTACAGGACGAGGTTAAATTCCTAGAATTTAGCGCTCTTTGTTTGAAATTCCTGGAATTTCCTTAAGAGCCTGAATGGCGGGTTAAGTGCGTGGGACTAAATCACAGATGCAAAATTTTAAAAAAAAAGTTCAGATAAAGATCTCGGCTGGGTTTCGAGTCCCACCCTCCATCATTCGAATCACCGAGCATTTACATCAAATTATTTAATCTTAATTAAGATCTTTATTGCTAGGTTTCACCTTTGCGAAAGTATCAATGACAATGAGTCATCCATACAATGGGTTTTCACTTCGGAACCCCCACCCCCATCTCACGGTTAGAGTACGACCCCCGGATGGAATAATCAACTATAATCAGTACTGTACACTAGATATCAGTACAAATATACTGATATTAGTAATGCAGTGATATGACTAAGCACACTGATATAAGTAATCCCAAAAAACACTATAATAGTGATATTAAAAGTTGAATAAAAATAATATTGATATCACTAAGCAAACTGGTATCAGTAGTTCCAAAAACTAGTATATATACTAATACATAAAGTGATATCATTATACAATCATTTACTGATATCACCAAGGTTATACTGATATCAGTAAAGAATCATATTTATATCACTAAGGTTACACTAATATTAGAATATACGTAAGAATCATACTGATCTTTTGTCCAGGGGAGGGTTGGATATGACGTTGAAACAACGATCGATATCGGACAAATTTTAAAATACTATTCGATAAAAATCAAATATCGACAAGATTTTATTACGAAGTGAACACTTAGGGGCCGTCCGTATGGGTCCGAGGTTGGATATCAGAATAACCTTAGTGATATCAGTAGGTAAGGTGTTGAAAAGATTCTCAGACAGCCTCTAAAAGGGTTAAAATATCGTATTGATATTATTTCCAAGATGGCGACCAACAGGAAGTGAAACATGGTCAGTATTCTCTCCGAGTGTCTCTCTCTCACACACACACACCTCCGCAAAACCCAAATCGAGGTTTCTTTTCATTTCTTTCAATGACATTTTGGTCATTAGCGAAACCGAGATCCTGATGTCACCCACAAGGTACGAAAATGAGGAAGGCCTTCGACACCCCACGCAAAATTACTTTTATTTTCATTTTTAATTCAATCGCAAAAATGGCGTAAGGCACAAGAGGAGGGGGGCGAGAAAGAGGACAACGCCCCTCTCGACGGACATTAAACAAGAGAAAACACACTCACTCGGGTTTCACATCCGGTTTCAACTCAATGCCAAACGGATGGGATCTAATTATTAAGCGGAGGTGGAAGATTTCAATGAACTGGAGAGAAACGATCAGTATGTGATTCTCCACTGATCACACTATTTTTGGGACTGCTGATATTAGTATGCTTATTGATATCAGTATTATAGTGGTTTTTAACACTACTAATATCAGTATTATAGTCGTTTTTTTGGAACTACATGTACTAATATAAGTATGGTGAGTGATATCAGTATTATAGTGGTTTTGGAACTACTAATATCAGTATGGTTAGTGTATCAGAATTATAATGGTTTTTGGAACTACTAATATCAGCATTATAATGGTTTGTGTGACTGCTGATATCAGTACGGTTAATGATATCAGTATTATAGTGGTTTTTGGGACTTCTGATATCAGTATGGTTAATGATATCAGTATTATAGTGGTTTTGTGGGACTTCTGATATCAGTATGGTTAGTGATATCACTAAATTTTTTTTTATAATATCAGCATACGTGTACTGATGTCTATTGTACTAATTATACTGACCTTTCCATCAGGGTAGTGCATAGAAAACCATAACCATAACAGGTCATAAACAGAAATTATGCAGAATTTGAGCAACTTCAACTAAAGGTTACCAACTTTCGCTCACCCCGTACGTGAACTAAATTCCACGAAGTCAATCATCGCATTATTAATAACAATCAAGCGCATAATTAATTGAGGGAATTAATCTTAATATCGTCATGACACCGTATTAATTTCAATAATTCCAACGCTCGGAAACTTACATCGAAACACAGACCGAAATCAATTTAATTGTTAATGATAATTGTTTTTTAAAAAAACCAAAGAATCTACTTGAAGTATGAAAATGTTAGAATGTGTTAAAAAAAAAAACTTTAAAGAAAAAAAAAGTAAAAATGCATCGACCGGGAATCGAACCCGGGCCGCCCGCGTGGCAGGCGAGCATTCTACCACTGAACCAC
>JAQIXS010006262.1:0-11024 GCA_034700785.1 Rossiulus vilnensis | reverse complement strand
CCCTCCGTAACTCGTAAAGTGGAAATTTTTTTCAGAATTTACTCCCAAAAATTCCAAATTACGGAGAGTTGACTGTAGCTCAATCGTAGCTGATCTGCCCCCAACACTTCCCCGCACCCTGTACGGTGTGCCGTTTCGGCCTCCGCCCCCTAGGTGGCGCTGGCGGTGCCGCCGCTGGGCCGGCTCCCCTCCCAGTGGGCCAGTAGAGCACGTAGGTGCCGCACCTGCGTGACGTGCTTACCACCTGTTGCGCTCCACGCACCCGCTTCCCACTCGCGTCCATGGACTCATCCCGCTCCGCGCACCTTCATCGCTGCCTGTTTCTCTCGCAGATGGCCGCCGTTCCGCACGCGCGGGAAAGGGAAAGTTAACGGCGCCAGCGTCGGTGAAAGTGCCATTGAAAGCAGAAAAGTTTGAGCAACGTCCAAAAACCAGGTACTGATTGAGAAAAACTGCCATTTCTGCTGATGCAATGTCGCTGCTCAGATCGGCTCGTGCAGACCTTGACAACGTGCCATGACGTTTCTTTAGGACGAATTGACGTCGTCCCTGAAGCTTCGTGCTCTGAAACATTCGTTTTTTTCAACGTTCGTTCCAATTTTCCCAACTTCGAATCCGAATTCCGAGCGTTCGATTCCCAATTCGAACGCGCCGGATTGTGCCCAGTTTTGAATTGGATTTTACACAAGTCAAGCTTCGAATCGACAGCGGATTATTTGCTGCTGCTTGGAACTTTTCAGCATCGACTGTCAACTGGTGCCCTTGATAGCCGCCTCAAGGACGTTCGAACTTCCCGGGCCAGGCTCGATAAAGTTCCGATTACTATTGCCGTTTTCCCAGGGCGGCCGATTGTGCCAGTCATGTGTAATGAAGAAGGTAATTATTTCCCCGTTCCCAAATTGGCACCCGGCCGCTAATGAGGCCCGCAAGGACACCTGCCGTCGAACCACGTTGCTGTGTTTCGTCATCGTGTTTTTTGGCTTAGCTCCTCGGAATGAATGAACCAGCAGTGCTATCACGGCCGTAGTGGCTGTGCCTTCGCCCAATTGGATTTCCCACGAAGCCGTACACCGAAGTTTGCTGCTAATCTCCTGCCGTACGGCCACGCTGAGTGCCCGGCACCGAACTTCAAGAAGGACTTGGCACCGTAGGCGGTAAGTTACCTGCTGGCTTAGATTTCACGCTTGGGATGGCCTGATAAGGCAGCGTTGAAGTGAAATATCATCATTTGGAGGCCCACTCAGGACCGCTCCGGTGATTTGGGATAAGTACGCGGCCAGCAGAAAGAATATTTTGCTGGGTTGCCGTAGTTTTGGTGCACTAGTCAAGGCCAGTTTCAAGGGTCAATGCCAAGTTTTGCTTTCAGTAATTGTTCAAGTGTGGGTTTTAATGCAGTTCTACTGTGGTATCTTAAGATAGGACCTGCTAAGATGCTAAGATAGGACCTGAATAATCAGCCACGACTGCATTACCTTCCCCATCATTCTTCAGTTCTTCTAACTGTTCAAAAGTTGTAATTGCACTTGTGTATACATGTGGGCTAAACGGATTGAGCTCCCTGCCACAAGGCATCATCACATGCTGAGAATAGGGTAACAAATAGAATGGAAAATCGAACAACTGTTTTAATGCATTGTAGTTTTACAGTACTTTTGTTTCAGTAACTGTCCAAGTGTAGATTTATTGCAGTTCTACCGAGTCTGGGTATCTTTTCGTTGTAGTTTTTCATGTGCGATTTTGCTGTAGTTTCAGTGCAGTTCTACTGTAGTCTCTTTTTAATGCTGTTCTACAGTGTAGTTTCCGTTCAGCTTGACAGTAATTTTTGTGTAATTTTGCCGTAGTTTCTTTGAATTTGATTTGTTCTGTAATTTTCAGGGCGGCTCTACAGTAGTCGCCTTTAATTAGTTCTACTGCAGTTTTCTTTGAATTGCAGTTAGACTGTAGCATTTTTAAGTGCAGTTCTATAGTGTGTAGTTTACGTGCATCTTTACTATGCATGTACATGTAGTTTCTGTGCATTTCTACTGTAGTTTATTTTATTTGGAATTTACTGTGGTTTCAGCGCAGTTTATCAAAGCGGTTTCAATGTTTCGGTAGAGGTTTTTAAACGCTTTAGCTTGACTGAAAATTGCAGCTAATTTGGCGAAAGCTTTAATTAAAACATGCACGTACTGTAGGCCTACGTTTGGCCGTCCTTGACATTTTAATGAAGTAAAAATCTATTTATATAATTTCCTCGAAAGCGTTTAGAAACCTATAAAAATTAATGGATACTTTTGCAGTGTTTGAGTTAATCTATTTCCGTTAGTAGTCAACACCGCAATTGTAAGCACAACACCTTTGCTAAGCTATAGCTATAGTGACATTGTGGGATTGTTCGGAATTCCTACACGTGATGTTTAAAGATCTTGCAATATTTGTTCATTCGCAAAATTTTGATGGCATACACGGTGACATATGTGCTTTGCATGATGGGTGAAATATAAAAACCTAAAAAGATGGACACGGAGGACGAAATTCGAATGGGGAAATTTACACCGGAAGTTTGGAGTTGTTTGACCCTGGACTTCCTCATACCTGTAGGGGGCAATAAATTGGGGAAACTCGCCTTCGTAATTTTTCTGCATGAAACATGTGGAGTGTTATTCAAATGCGACGGACACCCTGTAGATCCACATTCCTTAATTACAAGAAGGAGAATGATTAACACCGCGAGGACATTGCACGAACTTTTCATGTACACAAATCGTGTTTACCAGTAACTCGAGCTTAACTTCGCATTGTTAATGAAATTAGGTTATCGCATATTAGCGAGCAGCTAGATTTGAACTGATTAAAACCGAAGTTAGAGCAGAGCTTGACTCGAAATAATGCCCCAAAAGGCGAGCCTGGAACGCAACGCTTTAACCTGATCCAGTCATGACCTGATCACTTGAGGGAATTCGAGACGATTCACGCTCAGTCTTTCATGAGCATTTAAAGAGCATCCGGTTTTTTAATATTGCGAACACGTCCATTGCTGTGAAGAAAGCATACTTACGTCAGGGATACTTAATGGGCATTGAGGTGAATACTTGTGGCATTCTGAACACTAGAACCGAGATTGGATGGGGATCATGGGGTGGATTTAAATGGAAAGATCGTGGATTACACTCTAAAGATAAATTACGTTATGCCAAATAGAACCTTTCGAAGTTCAATCGCCTGATGTACAGTTAGGTGCTTTTTGAAACCTCTGCAAAGGTTCAATTTATAAAATCTTTGCTATGGTGCAATATTTCTTCAAGAGGTTCGATGGAAAATCATGTCGGTCGCTAGAAAAGTAGAAATACAGTGTAGGTATGCTGACATGTAGTCTACACAACTTCAAATTATTTTGACGATTTATATGTTCCTTAAAGGTAAGGGTACATTGAAATCTGTCAATATGCAGTCGAAGTCGGTTATAACGAGATCTCGGCTATACCGAGCAAATGCCCTCGGCAGATTTGGTTTTCGCAAATTTCAACAGTCTTTCACAGTTCTAACGAGCAAATTTTGACACTCAAATTTTGCAATTTCCCAATATTTCGGTTTACGTTTCGGTAGCCTTTTTACCCTTAGGTAAAATCTGAATTCGAACTTACCAACGAGGTGCCACCATGGACAATTTTTTTGCCTCGCAAACCATCCTCACTTAACGACCAATCAGTTGCAATTTTTATGATACTAAGATTCATCATTAAAACTAACTGATGTATGGCTAATTCTGTGCTTATTAGTACGTAGAAATATTGTACGGTTGCGTTTTTATTGCTGAGAAGAACTTACAGTGTAGTGTTGAAATGCATGGTGAATTTAGGTATTCCCGGATATAACGAGGTTCAAATAGTGCAGTGGAACTGCGTGGCAGAACCACCGAACTTCCGGTGTAAGCCACCGCGCTCGAGTGTCACCCTGCTTCTCTCTGTCTCTGTGTTCCAATGCACGTTTTATCTGACAACAAGGAATGCATTCACGTGACTGCGTTCCAAACTTGACGTTCCAAAGGCATGGGGTACTATGGCGATAAGGAACGGAGGCTACGTGCGTAAATAGTCCTATCGCGCCCCTCGGTCAATAAATCCTCATCCATCAATAGACGTATTAAAACGGAGATAAGGGAGGGGATAGCGAAATTCCTGCTTTATAGGTTTAAAGTTTGTCGTTTGACCTCTGATGACTTTCGTAAAATGCTGTTTTTTTTTCGGTGGAGCGTCTGTTTTTCGCGTTATTCGCCGCAAATGTAGGCTACGCAGCTCCTGTGGGTATTTCTTCGAAAAAATGATAAGCTACCATTTTGCAGCGAAATTTCCATAAATTAAAATAACTAGTGATTCTGAGGAGATTATAACGGGTTGCACCCGAATTCCGCTCAACGAAATGCGCTATCAAACCAGCTTACGGTCGGTGTCTTCAGCTGGAATTTTCAACGCTTGTCACCTGTTGAATGGCATGATTTTTGGCCAAAGTGTAATGGGCAGAAATTATGCTCAAGGAAGACCTGAAGCAATGGGGGATGACGACAATTACGCTAGATTTTCCTGATAATTCCGCCATTGCCGGCGTTAGTAATTGATTTTGTAAGTGCACGGAAATGCATTATTGCACACGCACATGTCCGTCAAAACTGGCCCTAAATTGCATTGGTCAGCCTAGCAGGAAGAGCTGTTGTGAAAATCACTTGTGCCCCAAGTCAGCTATGACTTGAGTCGTCCTGCAATTCCAAACTTGCCCTTCCGCCTCAGTAAAACAAAAAATGCGGTTTGATCAAAATCAACATTTCAAAATATCTCACAAAAACATTTGATTGCTTTGGACAGTGTCTGAAGCACACCTGGGAAGTGAATTGATAACCAGTGCCATATATAAACCATTCGCAAGGATCGATCCACAGGTAGTCATGTACCAGTCCTTCGTTCTGTTAATTTATAATAAATATTTTTAAGCAAATTGTTTGTAGAAATGTCCGTCAAAACCCTGGTTTCGTAATCTCGGTTTTCAGATAGTGTCTGCGGCGACTCATTAATTGATTCCCTCAGCAGTTTTCTTTACAGAATTATAACCCCAGACCAGGAAACCTTGATTTTTAGGGAAATTGGGAAGACACGGAACAGTTAGGGAATAGTGCTTTATTCTGAACAAAATTCAGGGAAATGAACGATATTTCATTCGGTTTCACGTAGCTTAAAGTGTCTACTGACTCAAGTAGTCATGGGAAAGTCAATGGTAACTAACGTTTCTAAAATGTTTTGAAAATCCAGTAAACATCACTTGCATAATATTCCTCGCATTCGCATGACATATTTTTGCAGTCCAATGCAGTGGTCAGAGAAGTTTCAAATTGTATTTCTGGGGGAACCCTGCATTGGGTAATTTATTTGTAAGAATTTCTATTCGACAATATTCGCCATGGCGTTCATTAAATAAACGACATAAGCAAACTTTGTACAGGAATGTTATTCAAACGTGTGTGGTTCATAAACGTTTTTTTTTTCGAATTGCCTACACTGTACATGCATGTAATTCCATTTGTTTTTGCAGATGATCTTGTGCAGATATTTATTCCCAAGTGCAGGATTTGTAATCCGTTGTGAATTTGGTTGCCCATGGCGTTGTATTGCTTGCTTGATAATTTCGTTTTAGAGAAAAGTAGGCCGAAATAATGTAAAGAGTAAACTTTTCAAAAAGTTTCCCCTGTGGTGGAAGATGCCAAGAGATGTGGTCTTGCATATTCTTACATTAATAGCCGATCACAAAGGGTTATGCGGTAGGAGGATAATTTTTTTTTAAAAATCCTGGATCCGACACAGTCAGCGGTTCCAATCAATTTGCCATTCAAAGCTGGTAGCGATTATAACCGATTTTCCCGGATGGTCAATCGATTGCACAGGCTGCCACCATCTCAAGTGAGCATGTTGAATTCAACAACGTCAAAAGCCGGTCGTTGGTCATGGAACTGGTGGAGGTGATAAACGATTTCACGATTGGAAATCCCGGGGCTCGGAATCTCAGCTGATAAGCCATCTGGCGATTGTAAAATGTCGGAGTTAAAAACGTCTAATTATTTTGGACGATTAGAACCGGGGCCTGCGTGCAATCACAGCTGGGATGCTTATCTGATCCGGTGGGGTTTTGACAGTCCCGAATTTGATGCGAAACGCAGATAACATTTTATTAGATTTCCGACTGTGCGTTGGGGATTGTTCGTAAAATGCGGTGAAACTTGGACCAAGAGCGGAAGCATTCATGCAACTGTGTTGATTGACGTTGGGGTCCAACATTTCGTAGATGGAAAAAAAAGATGACATTTGCGTTTTCTTCTCTACTTATCGGAGATGTTTTTCGTGAATGAAAAATGCAAATGCACCCATTTTTCGGTCGTCCTTATCCAAAGTTTGTTGAGCACTTCAAAATGCGTTTCCTGGTGGGCTTCGCAGCCTTGGACGGTCCTCTCAAATGCGCACTTTTTTAGCTGGAAAATGCACAATGGTGCATTCGACGATAGCCCTTGACGTCAATCAAATTATCACTCCTCGTTTTCACCCCTCGTCAGCTAGTTTTGCTTTTCGTTTCACGCATATAATCAGCTGTGGCCACTGGGCATACATGGTTTAATCGCCGGTTAGTCTAATCGAACTTCAGACGAATGGCCAATGCGCATGGGAATTATTTGTTTTAATTTGGAAAAAAGTTGGATGATGAAAAATGCGTTTTGTAGGTTATAGGAAATGAAATGTTGCAGAGTTTGTCGGTGTAACGAGTTCGCAATATCCTTCTCGTTCACCCTCATTGATGACATAATTATGCCTATAAATCATTCCCTTCGTGATAAACCTCAATGCATTCGTTACGACTTACAATGGGGGTGAAGATAACACACCCTGTATGATGTTAAATAATTCCAGTTTTGCAAACTGTCTCAGGGTACCCGTATTAATCCATGTGTTAACGCAGGGAATATCTTTTTTAAATTTAGGACCTGTAAACGTTGTTCGTGCTCAATATAAACCTCTTACAAAATCCATAGTGCTATCATATATTGTTTAGTGTAGCCACTTATTTGTCCAGATTTGTATTCTCCCTGAATTACGGAATTAGTTTCATTGTGACTCAAAAAAAAGTTTATAGGTGATTCCTCGTGTATTTTTTCGTCTTATTTTTGTTTTGGCCATCACTCTCGTACGTGTAGGTTTTTACTATTTTCTGTTGCAAATCTGTGTTAATAACCGATTACTCCAATCAAGGGTAGATGAAATGCATCAACCTTAATTGATGTAAAATGAAAATGCAGCATTTTGTTACCTATTAACGATTACTCAGTTTGATTTTATTGATAGTCGACTGTTGCAGTGAAATTTCCTTAAAACTGGATTTAATCAGGTTGACATATAAAAGGCAGTTTTAATAGCCGATTACGCAAATGACCAATCGGAATATCGGGGTGCTTGAAACCTGATCTGGCAGCGGTTTTTCCCACGTTT
The DNA here is from genome assembly GCA_034700785.1 of Rossiulus vilnensis. NCBI lineage: Eukaryota > Metazoa > Arthropoda > Diplopoda > Julida > Julidae > Rossiulus > Rossiulus vilnensis. The sequence continues at coordinate 3,522 of JAQIXS010006262.1, read as the reverse complement.
GTTTTTGGTGCAACTCGTGGTTTAAGTTGGTCACCGCCGTCTGTCTTGAAATCAGATGTTAACGTATCTAATCGGAGTTTAGTGCAACACGAAGATGTGCGCCAACTGATGCTTTTGGCGCCTCCCCATGGCGCCCTAAAAATAGACCTCTTCGCGAATGTGTTGCTTTATTTATCTGTTTACTTTATGTTAAAAATGATTCCTCTGTCAGCGAATCGATTCAACACGTGTTCGTTGAATTTAACCCCGGATGCGCAACAAAGCCTAGTGTTGATTGCGTCTGTCACCTTATGAAATGCAACTGAAGCATATATCCGAACCCTGCTGGGATCAAAATTCCTTTTTTTATTCATCCAATAATCGATTATTGTTCGCATTCTGGTTAGCGTTGTTTTCGTGCAGCTGATCTCATTTTAGGCAATGCTTCTTGGCTTAAGTAGCCATTGGTCATGGGCTGCTAAATTTCACGACGTGATGATTTGCAAAAAGTAGATTAATAATCCGTACTTATAGTCACTGCATCTGGCGATGATCAGCTTTACGTCTACGTGCTTTTCACATGATAACCTACTTTTCTAACTTTTGGTTTGGGTTTTCGTTGAATACTGTGCTTTGCAAATCTAATTTCAATTCTTGTTGTTGCTGTAATTTTAGTCTTTAAACATCTATATTTCGCCTTAAAACTTTTGAGATATGCGGATCTTACTGAAATTTCTTTGACGTGATCACGAGCACTAAACCAGCATTTGGAGATTAAACGTGATTTCTTTTATGTTGCTGTTTTTCACTTCTGCGATTGCATGGGCATGGAAACTCAAAACACATTAGGATTTAAATAATTTTGTTTGAAAAGCAACTAACGTAAGCCATTTGATTCTTTTATTTACTTATTTTACAAGAAATAAGGCCGATTGTGCTGTAGGCCTATGATTACAGAAATGACTCAAAGTTTAAATAAAATTATAAATTGAAAACCACCGAATATTAGGAATAAATTGACTAAACATAAGAATATTTTGATTTTTATGTACAGTGTAGACGTATGCCTTAGTTAAAATTCCTTGTTTGAAAGTTTTTGATCCAAAAATCCACCTGTTTTTGTTCATATTTCCTAGATTGGTACGAATTAAGTTTTTGGTTTCTATAGGAAAGCCGAAGGGTTAAAATCAACATATTTCTTCATACATGGAGTGCTTTAAAAAGGTATTATTGCTAAAAATACACCTCAATGTCCACAATGATCCGAGTTATTTTTATAATTTTAAAATGTGCCACTTATTTCTTTAAAAAAAATGCTTGTAAACTTGAATTAAATCGTTATGTAACTTCCGAGGCCAAACTTCGGGGTTTTATAGAGAAGAGAAAAAAAGGTTTTGGAGGTCACATAATGTTGTTTTCTTTGAAGTTTTATTTAATTTTCTTATGACATTTTCAAATTATAAAAAATAACTGGGATCATAGTGGACGACCACTTCTACACGTATTTGTTCTCAATAAATAAGAAAGTTAATAAAGTTTAAAGTAAAAAATGAAGTAAATATAGCATTTATAATAAATATTTTGTATTTGATCCGCCCAGGGCTCAAAGGTCAATCTAATGAGGCCCAGTTTTAGGCATTCCATGGCAACATTGAGACGCCCAGTGCGCGAAATGACTTCTGCCAAGCCGGTCATTAGATTACGAAAAATTGAATAAAAAAACACAAACGAAGCGAGATAAATACATGTACAGATAGCCAATAAAGTAGCAAAACACTGTATTTACTTTATAAGGGAATAAAAATCAAACCGGTATACGGCACGTACGCGCGCCTATAAAACGATAAATCTTTTTTTTAAATTTTTTTTATTTTGTTCACTTTGAGAAAATGACAAGGTTCAGACCTAAATATCGGAGAGAACGTAAAACTGCAGGCAGGCTGATAAACGATACGGTATGCGAGTACAAACTGAATGAAAACACCGGAAACACGCATCCATGGACGATGGTGATCTTGCAAAATGCGTCCATCAAAGAAAAATGGACAAACATTCGGAAGCAGCACATTAGGCGCCATGATTTGGAGGGCGAACAAGGGTCACTGCCGTTGAAGATAAGCCGTTTAGAACGTTCCGGTTCAACGTCAGGAACGAATTGGCGGTGAGCGGGCCGTTGACACCCAATGTCATGTCCGAAGAAGACACTAACTGACGAATTGCTGGACAGTTGTGTGATGGTTGGGTTGTACTGGTTGTTGTGAATCTGGATGGAATGTAAAGGTAGAATGGAGCATGTTTTGTTGCCAGCACATTTTTAATGTTGTCTTGGTCGATCCCTTTGCATAGAAACACTAGAAGTCAGAACTCAATTTGTGAGTATACCAAACCATCTTTGTACGATGAAACGACACTTGCATTTTGTTTACAAAAGCTATTCCAAATTTAAATTGGATGTACTTGCAATATTGTTTTTTAATACAGTACCTGACCAATTATTTGGCATCCTTTGCTTACATACAGTGTATGCATGTATAGGGTTGACGCTCGGTTTAATAATCAGCCGTATAATCGTTTCGTTTACATGTGCTCATTACTCGATTTCGTAAACATTTTCTTCAAGGTCAATCTTAATTAGCGGACAGATTTATTTCTGTTTTTGCTCTGGGAACCTTTGAACTTTGCTAACTAAGCTGTTATGGTGAAACGTGTGGAAAAAGCTGACCCCTTCCTGTTATTCGTCCGCCATGTGGTATGAGCAAGAAATAACCTTCCACGGAATTCCATAAGCTGGCAGATAGCAGTAAGGAATCATCCATAAAGGACGTCCGGGGGAGTTATGGGGTCTGCAAAAACTTGGCACTGCTGGACAGGGGTGGGAAAGAAAGGGCTCAAGGGAAGAGCATTGCATTTGTAATTAAATTGCCATTGTAGGTCAAAATATGACTCAGTGACACAAAGTGAAATGTTATTACGGTAATTTCCAAGTTCCTAGGAAATAACAGGAAATGTTCAAACTTTTTCAAATAGATACATTGCAAACGTGGTATTATGGCATATAGGCCTACGGCTGATAGAACCAATACATTATTTGATTTAGAGTCGATTTAAAATGGTGGAAAATAACATTCAGTAAGCTGTGTGGGCCAAAATTCTTCGCCTATTTACTCCTACATGTATGATTTTGGAGTTTTAAGGGTGCGTTAAGCCGTTTTAGAATGTGTCGTTTGGGTTCTAATTTGGCAATGTGTGGCAATAGAGGAAATGAACAATAATAAGCTTATTCACGATCCGATGACTAGAGACAACGTCCAATAGTTTTTTTTCACTACAACACTCATAGGATGTGAGATTAAAATCTGCTAATCCGCGCCTTCTAGTCGCAGCTAAGGCCGTTTCATTTCCTCTCAAAAAGAGCATAAAATCTGATAATTTGAGTTAGAGAGGCCTATGGTTCATTGTCCCGTCGATTAATGCGATCAGATTTTCTTAATCGGCATTCATCGTGCACTGGCGAGCACCGTTAGAGCATTATGTTGTCTTAAT
>JAQIXS010006261.1:0-11026 GCA_034700785.1 Rossiulus vilnensis | reverse complement strand
ATTCTTAGTGGACACGTAATATGTTGCATATTTGACTTTATTATGCCTTGCAAATCTTGATAACGTTGAAGCCAGTTCCTCATACGTTTTTTTTAATGACTTATACCGATCAAAACCCAGTGAGTCTCTAGTTATTAACTCGATTGGATGAACATGTTAATAAATATCATCTCATTAGACAAGGCATCTAATCCACATCGGAGCATACTGCAGAGACTGAGTTTAGTTTACACTCCACCTTAATTAAACGTATAGACAGCAGCTTGAATTTTGAAGGGCCCTTATGCATCTGAACTTGGATGTGATCCATCCTCGTTTGCAAGTACATACGTGTATACGTTTATGAATTTTATCTCGCATGACTATACGTGGTACGATTTTTTTTAAGAGGAAAGGAGAAAAAAACGATAAACATTCAAGCAAAACGTTTTGTGTAAGCCGCCGCCACGTGCATTTTGTGAACAAATGCAGATAAAACAGTTTATGCATGCAAAAGCAGCCAGCCCACATTTCTGCGCGTATTTCCTTTAATCCAAAATGCTTACGCATTTTGCGTGCAAATAAATTGTCTTTGATGCAAATTGCTAAAAGGTTGGAACCATGAAAGGTCAAAGCAAGAAAGCTATACGAGTTTAATAGTCAGAATGCTATATCAGACCTGTGTAGGATGGAAATGATTATTATTGCTTTGGAAACCTCATTTCTTCTACATTATGCTGAGCTTCCAAACATGGCCATCCAATAAGATCAATTGATATATCTATTTAATCGCCACGTCTACGAAACCTTTGAAATGCCGCTTTAATGCAATTCGAAGGTAATCGCCTTTCTCAACATGACAGCCAATGGGCAAGCAGCGTTTCATCCATGGACAGAATTCAAAACTAATGATGGGAATGACATATCTCGAGACTAACAAGACAGTTTGATAAGGGATGCCTTTCCAATTCGACGAAATTTAGGTTTTGAAACGCCAACTTTACTACTGAAATTCTATACCACCAACTGCTTCATAGTCAATAACTGTCTTAAACGTATAGTATGTCACCATTTGATGGGTATTAGCTCAGACATGTGTAAGTGGGATTCAATTCTAAACAATTGTTTTCTAAATATGTATAGGCACTAGTACTGTAACTGATCAGTACTAGCTTACTTCATATAATACAAAGGACATGCTTAGGTAGTATTGTTATTGTTTAGTCAATATACATGTAATTTACACTTATTCGTTCGTCCCACTTGTTATATATTGCAATAAAATATAATGAAATTAAGATGCATACCACTACCATTTTTATATGACACCTTTTGAAGTATGTCTCTGGCTGTAATTCCTTCTTTTTCAATTCTCTGTCCCAAAATTCGTTAAAAATAAATCCAAACATTACGTGTAACTTCTTGTCTTCACAAGGTCGTTATTTAATTATTTAGAAGCCCAGTGATGCTTTTACACACTTTCTTTACTATTGTTATTGCTATTTCAAGGAAGGGCCTTGACCGCCAGAAGGTCATTTAAGTATCACCTTGACAACTACAGTATACTGGGACCAATAATAACATGTTTTCCAGCATCACTACGTTAGTGGTTTATTCTCCTTTATATAATTAATACCAATAAGATCCAGGAATCTGAGTAACGCCATGGCAACCACCCATTAAAAGTTGACGTTTTTCAGTTTGGAAAATGATGGTTTATGTAATGAATGTTGCTTGGAATTATTTTGTGCTTAAATGAAATTAATTACTAAAAATGCATCATTTTTGTCTTAATTTGCTAAAATCTTGAATTTACCAAGTTGTTAGTATTATTATACTAACAACAGGCTTCCGACAGAACCTGGGATACCTGGGAAGGTTAGGGGATTTCCTTCTATTCCATCAGGAAAAAGTTTCCCAGAACGTTTCTTTAGGAAATTATGCGTCAAAATTCATAATCTAAAATAAATTTTTCAACGTTTTTTTTGCCTACAGTGTTTTCTTAATTAATAATATTTAAAGCAAATTGTGTACAGAAATATATTCCAAAATCCATGATTTGCGATATTTTTTTTCAAATGTTTTTGCCTACAACATGTCAGTAAGTATTAATGTTTCTAATAAAATTGTGTATAGAAATACGATAATTGCCAAAACTGACGACTTGTAATCTCAGCTTTCAAGTTTTTTACCTGCAGCATTCTTTTACATGCACTTTATATTCCTCAACAATTTTATTTTAAAAAATATAGGCCAAAATCTATCATTTGTGATGAAACCTTAAACATGACATGAAAACCACAATGTTAAATATAATTAAAAAAAGATTGGTAAATTCAACATTTTAACAAATTAAGACAAAACCATCATTTTTCAACATGCAAGCTGGAAAACGCCGATTTTGTATGGGTGGTTGCCATGGCATTACCCAGACAAACAATGCGAATCAATGCAAGGCAGCGAAGAATATCGACATTTCTTTCCATCGGAACTAGCCTGCCTCGGCAGCCAGTAACATTACTCTTCAACTTTTCATGCATGAATCTTAACTAGAAAATTGTTGATGGCGAAACGCATATTTTATTTCGTTTCTTTTTATCCGTGCGCGCGTTTTCACGTTGCCTCGTCCCCCTTAGTTGCTGCTCGGATTGCATTCTGTGGCGAAACACAATAAACACCACATTTTCTTTTCACTGCAAAGCTAAATCAATATACAGAAAATAAAATATTGTTCTTAATATATAGAGCGTGGAGCAATTTAAGTCAGCGTTTTTTATGTCCTTTAGTGCCGCCTTCGAGCAGCCTGCAGTTACAACGGTGCAATAACACATTGCGAATCTGCTAATTCTGAATGCAGTCTAGCGTCAAAATAAAATAATAATAATAAAAAGCCAGGGTTCGAGTGCTTACTGGGCCTGGTGGTTGGCAATAACCGAAGCAGGGGACACACGAAATGATTTAACGATATGGGTGAAAGAAAGGCAGCAAAAAGGAAAGAAAAAAAAGGAGAAAGAGCTAAACGTTCGAGCTTTGATTTATATTTAGTTTGGATAGATCGTGAAAGTAAGCAATCCAGTCGACCGCATACATATACACGCGAAATGTTATGGCTTTTTCAATGCGGAATAACCACACATATACCTCAATTTATTTGCTCAGTTAGCCCCGTATATACAGAGGTCCTCTATCTCTCTTTTCTCTCTCGCAAACAATGCGTGGCCCAGGAAAAATATAGCTGTGAATACAATGTGTCTGGGTCGCGATAGGGGTATGTCGAGGCGAAGTATTTGGGCACGACTGATGGGTGCATTATTAAAAACGATACGTTACACTAAAATTGCGGAACAGGATGATTAGTCAGTCTACGAACTGCCATCAGCCAGCCCCTGCGACGTCGTAATGAAAGTTTCTGGACAAGGCCAGGGACATTCCAACTTCATCATCACATAAAAAATTAAATTACGATTTTCACGAAATTTCACACGAGCATCGGTTCTACTAGGTTTTACAGCCTGAATTCTAATAATTTAAAAAGAGCACTGCGTGATAATCTTCCACCTGTTAATTTTATTTAAAAAAATGTCTAACCATGCATGCAGTGTTTTGTACAAACGATATTGATAAAGACATAAGACATGTAATGCCTTTGGGCATATCATGGTGCTTTACACAATTGTTAGCACTAAGAAAGTAATATTTGTATTTTTAATTGGATGGAAATATTGGACATCATTGTTTTGTGCAATTCCTTTTGTGGTATCGTAAACTGTTCTCTAAGTGGACCAAATACAAATAAATAAATTACATTAAATGCTTAGGTAATGAATTTTCAAGGACTAATGACCCAAATTTGAATCGATGATTTGTAGGACTTTTAATCACCTGTAGACACCCGGTCATGACAGTTGTATGACAGTCGCTCTTTATACTGTGAGCATATGGTACAGTAGAGACAATAATACTGATGCCAATATTATTAAAGACAAGGTGGTTGGTCAGCCACAGTTAGCCGTGGGCAGTTGTCTATCCCATTAGTTGTATGCAGCGTATGGTCCTATTAAGGATAATAATGGTCTTACTCAAGTACGCCGTTATTTATTAGAGAAAAATGCACGCCCATCAGTGATAAAGATGTCGACCATCCATAAATATAGTTAAAAAATTGGGCATTCTTCTGAAGAAAATATTGTTCGTCTATTATTGGAATTGTTAAGCGCTTTACACTAGGTTCATGATTTCTTATTTGACCTTATAAAACTACCGCAGATCAACAGATAAATGTATGGTGCTGTGTGCGTGTCACGGTATTATGCTTTTTTTGGAAATATGGAATTACAATATTGAAGTCATTTCATCATATAGGCCTAGCAATTGGATATTTATCAGTGGATCTCCAAAAGCACGCATTCCTTTTATAGAAGAAAAAACCCAGTTGATTGGTTATAAGGTGTTTCTTAAAAAAACAATTTTGGCAAGACATCTGAAAACGTGAATTATACCTAATATTTGGAGGTTTTCCAGTCTGTCAGTCACACAGTTTCATGCTTTAAATGCATAGCATGCATATTGGTTTATAAATCACTGATATGGTAAAACATCTATGAATTATTCAAGTGGCGTTTTTCTTGAGAAAGGCATGGGAATTAAAAAAAACGGCGCAGGATGTTTCTTCTACTGGCTATTACACAACCACCTGCTATCTTTTCATAATTTTGTCTTTCTCCGCTTGAACTACCAAGGGATTTATCTCTGGTCATATTTTACACAAAGTACGTCAATTATTTGTTATTTTCATGAAAAAATACTGGGCATCCATAGGACTGGTTTATAAACATGAGTGATATTAATATGCTTTCTGTCCTCACATCAATTCCCACAGCATTATTCTAGTTGTAAAGTTGATTAACCTTTTAAATTAAAAACATTCTGAGTTTGGCGCGTTAAATTCCTACAATAGCTGTTTCTTAAATTCAACAGTAGCTGGTTTTGTTGGTTTCTATAATAATATTTCGACTTTGAGTTAATATATTAAGTCATGTGCGTTATTCTAAGTATGTGCATGTATGTATGTTTAATTAAGTTTTATCAAGTTGGTAATTAAGAGATGATTTATTTAAACTCACGGTATTACTAGAAAATACCATGTGGTAGGAGGTGAAATCCATATGCCCGATTAATTTGGAATTTAGAACCTCATCACCAAGATGCTGTACTATATTCCCACAATTTACGTATTTAACTATTACTTAAGTAGGCCCATTTAAGTATTACTTCTACAATATCATGCGCTCTTCATATTTGCTATTATTAGAATAGGCCCTAGTCAAAACGAAGGGGTCATTTATGGTAATTTAAAGCTTTCGCATAGCCTGTAAGAAAATAAATTGCATTAACGAATGAAGTTAACAAAATGTGCTCCTTTCAATGTGTTGGTGAAGCTATTTCTGTGAAACAAAATAATTTCACACATGTACCTCATACACATCACGGAAACGTTAAACATTTTTTGAAAAAGATTGCATTAGGCAGTTATGTAATGTTACTCTCCCAAGACGCGGAGGCTAAAAGTATCATGTTGAGCGCTGATTGAAAGTATGAAATGCTTAGCAATCTTATATTTTTCTGCACTTTGCATGAGTATATCCATTCGTTGCATCGTTGGAAAAACCTTCTGAACATGCATGTACTTTCCTTTAGTAAGAGAAAAAAAAGACTGTCAGCTTATTAGCGCATGTGCGACCGAACAAAATGACCAATGGAACGCCGAGATAAAATAGCTGTTTTCAGCACGGTTCAGGGCTAAAAATCTGGCCTGGGCGAACTTCGGGGTAAGGCTTTCTTTGACAGGAAATTGAATGACAAAAAATCCTCAGCTTGAACATTAGATTTCTATTCTGAAAATAATCTAGCAACATCAGTAGTGAACACGAGAATTTTAGGTTTTGAGCTTTTTGTTCCCTCGTCACACGGCTAATATGACAAGTGAATAAGGTTTCTTCGAGGGTTGGGTGGAAAGGGGGGGGGGGTAACACCGTCCTGATGTGGATGTTGGCAATATTGACCAAGAGCAACCACAAAAGCAATTGCTGACTGGGCATTCTCAGGCCTCTCACTCGCACAAAGACTCAATTCAGGTCAGTGCATGCTGGTGCCACACAACTGCACTTTTTGAATATATCTATACTTAAACCAAACACACGAAGCAGAGATGCACGGTCTGAAAACATCTTCCAGCACGCCAAGAACTCGTGTTTGTTGACGTTACGTGACTATTTCTTGTCGATGCCTTATCTGAAAGAGCCAGCCAAATAATAGGACTTCACATAAAAGGAGCTGCCCGAGATTGTGTATTTCTCACAGAAATTCATTTGTTTTGTTAATAGATTCAGTCTAGCGTGCAGGATAAACAACGTAGAATACACATCTCCACACACACCTTCCATCGTAAAATGCAAATAAGCAAAGCATGAAAGGGAAGCAAAAAAACTGGCTAAAATCAACATCTGTAACAAAGAAACGGTTACACCGTAGCCAACGTATTCGCAAATTCATCGTAAAAGTCATGGAGATTTCGCCTTTGTTTCTGATATCACGAGCCTTTGGTTAAGACCCAAACCTAAAGACGTTTGCCAATATTAGTTGCCACAGGTACATGACATGTATAATGGTCCTTCAAAGAAGAATAAGTTTGAGATAAAGCTGATTTTTTATTCATCAAGAGGTCAGCACTTGTTTGCATCGAAGAATGTGAATTAAATTGACCGAAATTCTAGAAATTCTAGCGGGAAATGTGGCAGTACATTCTCAATTGAATAGAAACATCCTAATGCTAATAATGTTTGACTTTGGAGGTCTATAACTTCAACCGCTTAGTGTTGTGATGTTGGTGACCACCCAGAAGATTTGGAAAACGCCTAATAAATTAGGTACATGTATTCGGAGTTTATCCCCTACTAGATGATATTTGTTTGCTGCATTGCTTGAGTTGAACTGAATAGACGTAGGCCTACTTAAGTTTGAGTGTTCATTTTAGATGCATAGAAAATTGTTCACACAAGCAAGAATATTCTTCGGTTTTAGGTGTAATTCTTCTTCAAGTTATGCATACCGGTATACGATAAAAATGCGAAAAGTTTAACAATGTCAAACTTGCTCTCTAAATGTCAAGAGCAGGCTTAACTTACCCTACCGACTGCTAAGTGTCATTGTAAAATCCACACCACATCTTTTTTGTTGTTAACGCTTTGAAATGCTAAATTTGAAGTCTTGAAATTCAATAGGGTCTAAGTGCCAAACGTACGTTTGTGAAGTAATAACAAAAATGTTCTACAAATCCTTACATTATCGTTTATTTAACGTTTTGCATTGACTGCCATTGAGCATCGAGGAATTAAAAATAAATAACCCCCAATTTAACTTCGTCTACCTACTACCATGTTAATTACACTCACCAAACATGAATTAAGAGATACTTTATGCTTTATTCTAAAACTATCTGTTTCACTTTTACCCTGTTGAATATTGTTAGTCTTGATTCATCATCATTTTGCATTTTCGGGCATTAAGACCCTTTTGAATTTCAACTCTTCAATTAGATCCTGAAAAACACCAAGTTTTCTACAAATTACTAAACGTTCCGTTTCTGTTTCATTTTTCCAAAAAAACAATTTGCTCAATGATCATAAATTACGCAGAGGTGCAAGCGTCCAATGTTTCACTACGTAAATAATTCGTGAAATGCAGATGATATTAGTGGAAAGGGCTGGCATTTTCTATTAGTATATCCGTGTCGACTAATCCGAGTGAAAATCCCCAGTTGGGCACATTTAAAAAATTTAAATGCTGATCCAAAGCCGAACAGGTGGTATAGTTCCCAGTTTTCACGATACTCGCCTCATTTGTTATTTCGTGTCCAGGTATGCGATATCTCAGCATGCACGAGTGCAGCCCCCTCTTCTGAGATTGCGGAATGGGGCACGAATTATCCGAGCTTTTATTAAAGCGTTTACCCATCATAAATGTCACAACATAGTCACGTCATGCGAGTTCATGTACAAATTTCCCGCTGAGTCTTACCAGTTTTCGGCGATGGCTTAACGATAATCACAGCAACACCAAAAATGCAACAAAGGCGAGTCCAAGCAAAAGCCAAACAAAGCTGGTGGATGATGGGGCCATTCAATTGGGCTCCATTTCAGAAAATGAATTTATGTGAGCGAGGGGTTCGGAAAAATTCGGGCAATTAGACGCCAAATTATATGCCTGCTGCTCTCCATATCCACGAAACGCCAGTCTTGCTAAGGAAACACGGCTTGTCACAGGCAGGTCCTACAATTTAGGCCTTACTTTACTAAATCTTTTCAAGTCCATAATAGCCCTTGCATAGTGTTTTGCGTACCTTAAGTCGACAATTTGTACGAAGTTACGTACTCGAAATAAATTTATAGATAGATTTCATAGTAACTTATTATACCGTACATGGTATCCCAAAAATCACTGCATGCTTTCATTTAAAAATAATTGTAAAGGGTTAATTTTTTGCTATGAAATTTAAAGTTTGTTATTTTTTGAACGTTTACATGGGTAAGAGAAAATGTTTAACTAAGCTGAACATAGTTGAATTAATTATTTTTCCTCAAGAAATTACAATCAACCTCATGAATTCTTAACGCATTCATTACACAGGTGCTGCTCATCCTGGTCATTTGTTAACACGGATTAAACAACTTACCAAGAATCGTTTCACCTTTTTTTACTTCTCAAATTAAAGTCGTGCAGCTAAAGCGTAAATCCAAAACACGTAAGCAAAAGGGTAAGCACCTGTTAGGAAACATTAACTTTAATCCATAGAAAGCGAGCTAATAGCTTATTTTACAATCCCTATAGAGCGAGCTTATTGTCTGTAAATGCTCATTCTGGAATCTGGAATGTGCTTTTATTTCAAGCCTCAACAAAAGCTGGTCCCTTGGTTGTAAATGGGACTACAAACAATTACTCGTTGCCCATGACTGCATGCCTCTACCCTGTCTTTTTTTTTTGCCCGAAATACTTTATTTCTTGGCCAATCGTCTCCATCCAACAACTTTTTAGAAAGGAAAAACTGGTTGCAGGCAACAATGCCGCGGTGCATTTAAAACAGGTTGCTAGAAAGTTTGCTAGTGTCAAGACTGAAAAAAGCAGCCCATCGCTTAATGGCAGAATGCATTTGGGCAAAACAAAGTGAAAGAAATCAAAGCAGCGGGAGATTAATGCAAAAAAAAAGTGAACGGAATAGAAAATAAGAAATGGGCGCATACAATGAGCAACTGCAAGAGTCCTTTTAGTGAGGGGTCATGACAAGAGTCTAAAGAAATGGGCGAAAAAAAATGCATTAGAATGGAAGTGCGAGTCATGCAAAATTCAACGATTTCGAAATTGATGCTTTTCTTGATTAGTGTAAAATTCGATTTCCCAGATTTAGATCCTAAGATGACATCTTTTCGTTGCTTCAAAAAAAAATCTTTTCACCTTATGGCTTGTCTCAATAGCTCATGGCTTAGTGATGCTGTTCACATTTAACCGGACACACTATATCTTTCAATTAGAATTTGTCAGATTGGTCCAGTCGTCCATGGGCTCAACGTCTCAAAAACATTACACGCAAGAGCCTAAACCCAGAATGCTCAATATAATGCAGTGTTTCATACAATATCCCAACAATTCCTTATGTTTCCCCCTTGACTCTGCTTGTTGGCAGTTCGTGCCAAACTTTCTAAGCTTGAAGAGATGAAATACGTTGCGATGGCCTTTTTCAATAGCATATCAGCTCTTATATAAAAGGTTGACACAAACGCTATAACTAATGTATAAATTGGAATTTACCTCGGTGATAATTCTCAGACGATTATTTCAAATGTTCTATAGATACCTTTAATGAAATACTTATTTTGTGTATTCCCGGCAGTAAAAAATTCCGCAAGATCTACGTTTTGATTTAATATATTCTCGTACACGAAGCACATGTTTTTTTAATTGCTTTGAACTGAAGTAAAGATTTTTCATGATTAAATTCAAACGTTTTAAAAACACTGTTCATCTATCTTGATAAAAGTTCCTGGTTTTTTCCTGCACTCGACACATGTTTCTGTTTTAAAGTTGAGTTTGAGTTTACACAACTCTTGATATTTATTGCTTGTTCGTGAGCAAGCTCAATATATTCATTAAAGAAATCTACAAGAACACCAGAGCTTTCTTGCCAGCAATTATTTATAAACTGGCACGGTGGCATTTAAGCAGCCCTCGTTGCGAAAATTACTAACGTCTCGAAAACATTTATTTCACTCTAAACAGTTGGCTGGCATAGTTTAAGAGTAATGCACACGGGTTATATATAAAAAACTGAACAACTCCAATAAAAAGTACGCTTGGAAGAATTTACTTTGATGTTTAGCGTATTTGTATTTGTTACGAGAAAGTGATCACAACATTTTTATTGAATGCCGCTTTTTAGTTAAGAGAAAATACTTAATGATAAAATAATTTTAACACAGAAACAATATCCGATAAAATAAAATTAAATCGTTTTCTCCACTAGAAATACCTTCAGGTTACGTAAAATTGCATACATATATTTAGCAAATACAGCAGATAGTAGAAAAGACTTATTACATTAAATCAATTCCTTCATATAACTTTCGTGTTTTTTTAAAAAAATTACGTGAAGTGACTTAATATTTCGCACTACATGAATAGGGCCCACATCTTCAATCCTATCTATAGTTCTTGGGATATTGCCATTTATATAAATTAATGAAGTAAATTGAGAAAAACTAGTTAAGGTTTATTTATGTACCATAATGTGCTGTAAATAAACTTAACGTGGTGTCATAGTTTTGGATAATTATGCATGCAGCAATTTATTGTTATGTATTGGAATAAATGACAAATGCAGGGCTCAAAGTCAAAATAATAAAAAATTAGGTATTTTTTTTGGGAAAAAATAAGGACAAAATAAGGATTTTTTTAGCATTTTCCAGCGTACCAAGACATGACCTTCAGCTACCCCCCT
>JAQIXS010006260.1:0-11029 GCA_034700785.1 Rossiulus vilnensis | reverse complement strand
AAATATATAAATACATCGGTAATATAGTTTTTAAATATATTTCATTAAAATAATTAAAATATTACTTATTGTTAATATATTCAAAAACGAGATACATGTTTATATTCTTCATGATTAATTTTTAAAAAAACTCTTGCAACTGATTTGTTTGCATGCTATATTTACACAAAATATAATACCGAGTTCTGGGTTCGATTTCTGCCAAAATGTTGTTATTTTATTTCTTAAATTTTGATAAATGTTGAGTATACGCAACATAAATTATTCATATATGAAATTCGGCCAATTTCGGCATATTTTCCATTACACGAATAATCATATTCGAAAAATATATATTCTCCATACATATTTGATTTCATATGGGTCATTATCATATTAATAAAATTTTAAAAAAAAGGACTTAAGCTGGTTTCCATCTGGAAATTAAATTCAATGTCTTGTTAGTGAAGTTACTGAAAGGGACAGACAGACGCTTCTGTAAAAGCCACATGGCGTCTGTTTTTATTTAATTTCATTTCATTATTTTTTTTTTAAATTTTATTTACGAAGGTGAGCCAGTGGTTTATGTGTTTTCATCGGTCACGTATATAAAATGAAAATAAACGTGATTAAACGTGAGGTGATGAAAGGTAAAACCACTCGTAAATATAACCGAAATCAGTTTCGAGATAGCCTCGCATTCACTCTACTCATCGACCATAAATTTAATACTGAATATAAATTAAAATCTTAATTACGGATTAGAACACGAAAGAGATTTAAAAAACAATGAGAGAGATAAAAAGTGTGAACAACACAGCTTTGCTTTTTTTTCTTGTTTTTTATATTTTTATTAAATTATTGTATAATTTTTTTTATATTTTTATTTTTTTTGGATATTCTTGATTAAGTACAATGAATAAGTACAACGAAACTATTCATATCAATATGATTCTACACTGTTTTCACTATGTATATACTGGGTTTTGGTACTACTATATCAGCATGATTCTATACTGATATCAATATAATTTTATACTGTTTTCACTATGTATATGCTGGGTTTTGGTACTACTATATCAATATTATTCTATACTGATATCAGTATGATTCTATGCTGATATCACTATATATATGTTTTATTGCTTAGCTACCACTCCCTGGTGGAAAGATCAGTATTATCAGCAGAGAATATCAGTACAAATATACTGATCATATATACCGATATTAGTAAACAAAACATGTAGTGATATCACAAACCATACTGACATTAGTGGTCCCAAAAAACACTATAATACCGATATCAGTAGTCTCAAAAACCAGCATAAATATAGTGATATCGGTACAGAAACCACGTGTAGATGACTTTGAATAAGCATATCTTGGAAATATTTTTTTCTGCAAAAACATTTCCTGCGATTTATTTGGAAGTTTTTGGTTCCTTAAACCCTCTTTCAGGACCAAAAAACCTGGTCTCCGCACGGAGCTTTTTTTTTTTTTGAATAAATATTTACCGAAAAAAAAAACACGCAACGACTGACGACCGAAGAAGAAAATCCTTGACGATTTTTAAACAAATAAAATTTACATTTAAACGACTCATCGTAATGATAATGATTTAATTAAAAGTCGTACGAAGTGACCTTAACAATTCCCATGGTAAAGGGGGTCGCTCATAAATGGACTACAAAAAGAATACATTCAGAGTGTACAGGGTGTCCGAAAATACTGATTTCTCCAATCCATGAACCAATTATCGATGTCACTTTATGTCACGTTTTTGGGGAAAAAAATAAATACTACATGAGGGTATTTTTTCCCAAAAACTGAATTTCCTTAAATGCCAAACAAAAATTGATTTGGGTAAGGCTTATATTTCCACATTATTTTACTCATACAGGGTGTCCTAAAAATAAACAAAATCCACCCTAATGTTCCAAAAGTTGACCATTTTATGAAGTTCATGGAAATTTTATTTTTTCCAAAAAAATTGGTTAAAATTTATGCATCCATATTTAATGAAATAAGGGTTTTGATCGGAAAAGAAATTATCAGTACATATTTATCTTAAATAAAGACGATCTACATAAAAACAAATAAAAATAATATATATATAAATACAAAATATAAAAAAAAAATGATATAATGATAGATATAAAATAATAATAAGAAAAATGTAAATACGTTTTTGGGAAAAAATACTCACATTACGATAAGTACATGGAAGTATTTAGAATTTACTTAAAAATTATTTTCTTAAATGCCAAACGTACTTAATTTGGGTGACATTTATCTTTTTACCATATTTTACTAAATTATTTAAAGCTGTTAGACATTTAAGGTAATTCAGGTTTTTTGGGGAAAAAAATAAATGCTCCCAATTTGGATTATTAATTTTTTACTCAAAAAACAATTTACTTAATGCAAAACACTCAATTTGGGTGAAATTTATGTTCCACCTTATTTTACACAAACAGGGTGTCCTAAAAGTAAACCAAATCCACCTTATATTTTCCTTATAAATTTGTGCCAAACTTTCACCTCATCCAACTTCCGGTTTAGAGATTTTACGTCACCCTGTACATCAGGTTCAAAACTACTGACATCAGGCTTCATTTACGGAATTTTTTTTCTCGAAAAAACACTTTTTTTTTCAAAAAAAAAAAAAAAAGGAAAGTAACATTCATTCGCATAATTTCATCGTAAAAATACTAGAAAGTAAAATTAAAATTCCGACGTTTTTTGAGAAGTTAATTTTCTCGTTTCGATTCCGTGTCCTTTTGTTTACATTTTCGTTTTATCCGAGTTGCCTTTTTTTATCCCCTTACAATTTCAACCTTGACCTCGTCCGCCGTTCATCCATCGTTATCAAAAATGCATTTCACGTCACAGTATAAAAATAAAATAAAAAAAAATAAAATTAAGATGTGAGAACGAGAAATAATAATAAAAAAATGATGATAAAAGATGCCGGAAAATGAAAGGAGATCCTTGACCAGCGAATTAATGAGTGTCAATCTCTGGATTAAGATGCGATGGACGTCTACCATATGAGATTAATCGCCATTATGACCAATTCATTTGCATTTTATAAAAGGTGATAATTGAGCAGAAGACGTTTTCAGAAACGCTTTACAATGACGTCATGTCGGTGCTTTTTTGGGGGTAACGCCTAGGAAATTAAACTTGGCAGTAAACAAAACCATAATATATGTATTATAATAGCTGATACAAGTGCTAAAATTAACAATTTTACTATTTAAAAAAACTGACTATAAGCAGCTCTCGAGAGCTTAATTATCGAGTGGACACTGTCCTGAGAGCACATTATAGAATTTTATTTAAAAAAATAAACAGACTGGCGTTAAGCAGCTCTCGAGAGCTTAGTTCGCGAGTGGACACAGTCCTAAGAGCACATTATGTAATTTTACTTAAAAAACAAACTGGCGTTAAGCAGCTCTCGAGAGCGTAATTATCGAGTGGACACTGTCCTGAGAGCACATATTATATAATTTTACTTAAAAAAATTAACAGACTGGCGTTAAGCAGAGCTTAATTCGTGAATGGACACTGTCCTGAGAGCACATTATACTGTACTCTCGAGTGGTCAAACCGCCTGAAATTTCTCTCGATAGCTACCATGGCTCTCACATCTCAAGTGGAGACTCAGCATAATAGCCGAAATAATTTGAAGATTAATTTTTTACTGATTATTAGCATTTTTTAAAATAAATTTTAATGGCGATCTTAATACCCTTTCAATTACCAATCTTAATACCATTGTTTTAAATAAATTTTAATACGAATTTTTAATACTATTTTAAATACCATTTCTTAAAAAAAATTGTAATACCAATCTTATCATATAAATACCATTATTAATACCAATCTTAACACCATTTTAATACCATTTGTTATTATAATTTATTTTTTTAAAAATGGTATTACGATTGGCATTAAAATGTATTTCAAGAAATGGCATTTAAAATTGGTTTAAAAAATTCTTAAAAATATTGGTATAAAAAAATGCATTAAAATGTAATTTTGACAATTGAAGAAAGGAAATGTATTTTAAAAAAATGGTATTACGATTGGCATTAAAATTTATTTTAAGAAATGGCATTTTAAAATTGGTATTATCAAGCCTAGCCACATGATGTCAAAGATCAATTTTTAAAAAATGTAATCTTAATACCAATTTTTTAAAAATACATTTCCTTTCTTCAATTGTCAAAATTACATATTAATATTATGTTTAAAAAAATTATAATACCAAATTTTCAACACCTTTTAGGTGTTGCAGATTTTAGGATCGTAAGTTAGGCTTTTATTATTACCAAAATCTCCAAAAACCGACACTCCCAATCTAGTCATTTTTAAAAAGGCTGAATTAATTATCGCATTGGCTAATTTCGCAATGGTCATTTGGTCAGTTTTTCACTTTCGTCACTTTTTCTTTTGGAGGCTGACCGGACCTGCGATAAATTCCTAACAACAGGTGTATAATTTTCGTCTAATTATTTTTGATATACGACTCCGGCCGCTCTTCAAAGGAACGGGTTTTGAGCGAACCGACTGACCGGAGCACCGGTCAAGCGTTCCAAATTAATGCACCGTTACGCATTCGATGAAACCAACGCTACCAATACATATATTTATGACCTGAATTTATGAATCTAGTCATTTTCTGACACAAATTCCCCCAAAGGGTTTGATCCGAATTTCGACATCGGTTATGGGCAAACAAAACAAAATCAAAATTTAAAAAAATAATAAAAAAAACTGGTCGTAAGAACAGCGAAAACAATGGAACATTGTTGCTAGTTTCGTGGCCAGCAAAGAGCCATTGTCTCCAAAATTTCGTTATTTTTTGTAGTTTTCAATTTTTTAAAATATATATTTCTTTGTCTCCAGTTATCTCCAGGAACCTCTCAGCGATGGCGTCGCTCGCCGGACATCAGCTGCCCTTCGTGGGCGCCATCTTCGTGGTGGTCATCGCTTGGTCAGCAGCCTGCCAGTACACGAAATTCTCCCCCCGTCACACCATGTGCTACTACAAGACTTCCGGCTGTCCACTCAAGCAGAACGGAGTGTCCAAGCACGACATCCAGTACATTCTGGACGAACATAACACCTACCGCCAGAAGGTGGCCAATGGTCAAGCGAAGCAGGGCGGTCAACCACCGGCGGCGGACATGATGCAAATGGTCAGTTGCGGTTTTACGTACTCGTTTATTCGGAAAATCATTTTGATACCTGTTGATTTACTGTTTGGTAAATGTTTGGTGAATTTATGGTACGTTGACCAGAAAGTGTTACAAATCTATTGTTTCAGAATCTGTTGTTCATGAATAATATTTCTAAAACGTTTATTGGGAAAGCATTTCTGTGGAATATAATAGGGAGTAATTCTGCTTTTGTTTTATTTAGTAGTTTCTGAAGTCAACTTTGTTTTTTCCCCAGTTATTTTAAGAGCACACCTAGAAAATAATTCAATGTTCTACTTTTAATTAGTATTTATAACCTTTTGTTTGTAAAAAATGATTGATCAGAATAATAAGTAAAATTCATAATTCGTGATCAGTCCATAAAACTGCACAACATCAAACATTCAAACAAAACTTTCTTGTATTAATCACTTCCAACCTAATATTTCT
Organism: Rossiulus vilnensis; assembly: GCA_034700785.1. Lineage (NCBI taxonomy): Eukaryota > Metazoa > Arthropoda > Diplopoda > Julida > Julidae > Rossiulus > Rossiulus vilnensis. Next base: position 5,393 of record JAQIXS010006260.1, on the reverse strand, counting down.
AAAACATTATTTTTTATTATATTTACTAATCACTTGTTAATTAATATTTTTTTAAAAAAACATTTACTAGCAAAGAATTTCTGCTTACGAATTTTGGCATCCAGTAAATTAATACTTTTTAATTTACTTCAACAAATGTTTTTATAGAAATTGTTTATTTCTTCATTTCTGGTCAATATATTTTTTTTAAACTTCAATTACTAGTATTTATTACCACATGTTTGCTATAAAAATTAGACTTAGTATCCAAAATGTATAATTTGCTTTGCAAACCTTTTTGCCTAAGGTTCCCATTAACAACATTTACGGATATTTTTAAAATTAAATTATACGATGTGTTTAATTTTAATTTCTGCTTGGAAAAACCTTGAATGACATCGTGAATTCCTTAACGGTCCTGAATTTTCCAGTAAATTTTATTTCATGGTGTCTGATTTGTGATCCCACTGTGATATTTTGTGATAATCCTTAAAATATATTTCACGAATATCAAAACTTCCAGCCAACGTTACATATCTCCACTTTCTAATTGGATTAAGTCTTGTCTCCGAAATTTTAGCCAAATTTGGTTTTTACAATTTTTTTTTATTTTTGCAGGAATGGGACAACGAATTGGCGATGGTTGCTCAAAAATGGGCGGAACAATGCAAAACTCAGCACGATTGTTCAGACTGCCGACAATTACGTAAGTGAATTAATTATTCGTGTATTCGTTATTTTGTATTCATGATCTTATTATTCATTTACCAAAATCATTATTTTACGATTCGAAATACATAATTTATACATGCAATTAGTTTTTTTTTTCTTTGTTTTTTTTTGAAATCTTATCTTAAAATGCGTTCATCGTTTTATTTTCCGTCATTGTATTTTTTATTTATTGTCAGTTATTTTATACCAGGTTGGCAAACAATTTCAATAATTTGAAATTTCGGACTTTTTAGACATTTTTTGATAATTTAAAATTTTGTGATAAGATTAAATTTTGTGGTAATTTTAGGACTTTTTTAGATTAAATTTTCTGATAATTTTTGTACTTTTTAGATTAAATTTTGTGATACTTTTAGGACTTGTTTTTAGATTAAATTTTGTGATAATTTTAAGACTTTTTCAGATTTTAGACTTTTAGTACTTTTTAGGACATTAACACTTTTAGAACTTGCTTGCCGCCCTTATATAATCATAGTTTTATAATAGGCAAGAATTAATCGAGATACAAATTATAAATTTTATTAAGTTTTAATCATGTTTTACAAACGACCTCTTACTCCATCTTTTTCTTTTTGTTTGAAAACCCTATCTTACTATGTGTCATAATTATTCATCGTTTTATTTTTCATTTATTATTGATGATTTTATTTTTACTTATTGTTCGTTACTTTATTATTCACAATTCACAATGATTCAGAAATAATCGATAGATAAATCACAAATTTTATCACGTTTTCATCATGTTTTACAATCGATTTTACGATAGTTCTTTAATTCGATTAAATTTTATATCAAATCAACTCAAAAGTGTTGTAAAATTTACACATTCGTGTGTTCCTAGCACGTCTTTAACACGTTCCGAAAATAAAAATACTGATTTACATATTTAAACATTCAAATGACCTCGGATAATTTGCCAAATATTAAAATATTTTTATGATCCAAAACGTTTTTAAATTTTTAAATTTCACAGTTTCTAGCTTTGACCTTAGCTCAGGGAAAAGTGTGAGTAATAAAACTTTCTCACAGTTAAAATGAAAAACGAGAATTAACTGGTCATCAATTCAGCTTAATTATTTGAAATTTTTTTTTCACAAAAAACGTCATGACGTCACTCGTCCCGCTGACGTCACGACAGCAGTTTTATTTTTTTGAAAAATCCTTGCTGGGGGTGAGAAAATACCGGTAACAGAACTTCGATAAACGTGACAAGGTTGTGCTAAAACTAATAATTCACGCTTTCGAAACATCCTTGGTTCACCCCTAACAAAAAATACGGAGATAATCAACAAACAACGAATGTGTTTCATTTTGAAAAAAAAAAAAAAAAATACAGCCCAAAAAAATAAAATAAAAAATAACTTTTTTTAGTTTTCCTTAAAAAAAGCCAGTTTTCTTTTTCAATCGTTTTTTTTTTCGTCAGCCGAACGGACATTTTTATTTCCTAGTTTGGACCGCAGGTGGGAGGAGGTCACCTAACGGTCAGTTAATGGGTCAGTGTCGCCCCCTGGATTCCGTCCAAGTTTTACGATTTCCCTGAATTTTATTGCAAAATTCACACTTAATTGGGCGATCTATATTCCGGACAAAATACTGGCCTTACCCCGAGACCCTTATCTTGGCACTCGAATGACGCTCGTAAACTGACCAATGTCCAGCCACAGGCCGAATTAAAAAGGAGTCTAATCCGAAATTGGACGAAAAAACCAAAGTGAAGTACTTTTGGGCAAAGAAACGATTAATTATCCGGACGAATTCATGAGAAGTTTCGGTTAAATGTTTCGTTAAAATCTGTAAATGTTCTGGTCAAGGTTGGTTGAACAAATGGAAAATTCCGTATGCTTGAAATTCATGAACTTAAATACTTCAGGCAAAAAAATTGATTATCCAGACGAATTTTCGAATAAAATTTAAAAAATTTTCGATCAAGGTTAGTTAAATGGCACCTACTCTTCAGCTTAACACATTCAGATTTGCTAATGTTTACAATTTATTATATTTATTTATTTATAATATTTTAACAGATATTTACTTTTTTATTGAATCCGAAAATGGTCTAAGAGCCAAGATGAAACACTTCATGCAAAATAAAATAAAAGGCAAAATAAAAATATTGATTTACACAAGACATTTATAGACTATTCAGCTTGACAAATTCAGATTTGTTAGTAATAAGTGAATAAGCAAAGTAAATTGTTTGTGCTTATTTAGTTAACATTCGCTACAATCTGTTTATTAACTTAACAAATGTGCTTTTTAAACAAAAATATATTATGCGAATTTCTGGCTGAGATATTGTGTACGCTGAGTAGCCATTGCTTAATATTTGGGATCTTCTAGACCACAAAATATCTAAAATTAAGTATTTAAAAAGTATTCGAAATTTAAGTTTCGTAAAACTAAGTATGAAAATACTAATGGCTTTGGCTAATATTTGGAAACTTCCAGAAATCTGACTAAAGGAATACAAAAAATGACCAGAAAATGACCAAAGAAACAAAAATTCTTCGAAAAAAAAACGCCAAAGAAACGAAATTCTTGCCAGTTTTCACATAAAAAAATTGTTTAAAATTTTAAGTTTCGTAAAAATTCAGTATGAAATTACTAAATATGGTAAAAGTGTTGCTCATCGAGCCTACATTTTTTACAACCCTAGCTGTTTATTTTATTCGACTGATGTTTATTTTACGAGCAGACCTTGATTTTGGCTTTTTTTGAAACATATCTAAATTATAAGAAAAAAATTAAAAAAAATGGACGACCTCCTGCGCAGAATTTAATTTAGGCAACTCATTCTCGCAATTTTCTATTCATAAAATAAACAGACGTGAAGGTTAAGGCGATCTTCACGTCTTAAAACGAATTAAAAATTATACGAGGGTTAATAATAATAAAACTCAATCAATTATTCTGGCATTGTTTGAAGTGGTTTCACTTGTCGTTTAATGGGGATGACGAAGTCAAATTTCACTTTTCAAAATTTGAAAAAAAATCAAGAATTGAGAACTAGAAATGCAGTACTGAAATTCAGACAAAATCTGTATACGATTATAATACATTAAAATAAATTTGATTCTATAAAATAGCAACTACGAAACAAATACAACTACTAAAAAATGTAACATCAATCCCCCTTTGTTCCCTGGTTTTCAGGTCTCCAAATAATGTTTTCGTTATACGGCCAAAAATCTATTTATCATATATTACATATAAAAACTTATTTGAAATAAAGTGTAATGAAGCTGCCTGAGAAAAAAAAATCGTGTGGTATTAAAATGTTCGGTTTTCGGTATTGAAATGTTTTTTTTTTAAATTATTTTTTTTTTAAATTTTTAAACTAGTTTTCGGTATTAAACTTTTTGATTTTTTAAAATTTATTTACATGTATTTTTATTTTAGTTTTTTAGCTTAGATTATTTGGTTTTTTTTAGCTCGTTTCGGTATTAAATTGTTTGTTTTTTTAAATTATTTTTTATTTATTTTTTAATTATTTTGTTTATTTTCTGTTTTTTTAGCTAGTCTTCGGTATTAAAATATTTGGTGTTTTATTTCATTTTAAGTTCAGAATGTTTTTTTTAATTTATTTATTTTAGATAGTTTTCGGTATTAAATGTTCGTTTTTTAAATTATTTTTTTTTATTTTGTTTTTTTAGCTAGTCTTTGGTATTGAAATGTTTTAAAGTTTAGAATGTTTTTTTTTTGTTGTTTTTTTTATAGCTCGTTTTCGAGTGGGTCAAAATATTTACATGTACGCTTCGACTGAGGACAACGCCACCACCGATTGGTACACGGCTGTCCACGAGTGGTACAAAGAGGTGTCCATCTTCCCTTCGGCCAAAATAGAACCCTTTCAGCACCCCCAAGCGGCCGGACATTACACCCAGGTAACCAATTGGAGAGACCCGATCGAGGGGTCGTTCATAAAACACCAAAATTCCTCCTTCCCACCCCCCATTTCCTTTCACTTAGCTTAATTTGCTTGTAAAATAACCCATTCATAAAAAGTCATGAAAGGTCATGGAAAAGTCATGATACTGCCATTATATTCCTGATTTTTTAGCAGCATGTTAATTACCTAATTTTTGTCCTCTGATATCACCTAGGAATTAAAGGGCAACCAACTTTTTTTAAAAAAACATTGAATTGAGAATCCGTATTTTCAATGACTTTAAAAATGTATGGCATGGAAAAATTATTGAAAATCGAGGAATTTATAATACCGAATCCAACATACACCGTTCTTAATTATGAGGTAAAGCCAAAGTCCTGTCAAAATTTTGAATCATTGTTCAGGAAAATTTCTTCAAAAACCCTAAAAAAATTCAGGGATGTTGAAAATATTACTTCTAACAATTGTATTCATGAACATATACCAGAAAATTTCTCTTAAATGTCATGCATAATTTTCATATAAATAAATTTGTTGTATATTTTCATAATTTTAATTATATATATACAGTATATGGTATATTTTAATTTTTATGTATATTTTATATATGCTTACATCATATAAGTTTTTTTTTGATAAAATTCATTTTAATCAGAATTGCATACGCACGTATTTATTAATTTATCTAACATTAATTTTATTTGCATTCTTAATTGGGTTGCACCACATCCATTTTGTTAATGTACAAAAGTAATACAATTAAGTACAGGGTGTCCGAAAGTTATCTTTATAA
>JAQIXS010006259.1:0-11030 GCA_034700785.1 Rossiulus vilnensis | reverse complement strand
GGGACTTGATTAAAAGTTTGAGTTAGCGGATTATTTGACTTATAGGAAGTTGAGTTATCGAGGTTCGACTGTATATTAATTAATATATAATTAATAGAACGCCAGAAGACAAAACTGAAAACAAGCATCACAAATCACGAAACCCACAAATGGGAACCCTGTTAAATCTAGTATATATTTCTGCTACATGATACTTGAATATGGATCTCCGTAAACAAGAAGTTTCACTTGCTATACTGAATGCAATGCAAAAAAGATATTTCGGCAAAACCTTAGAAATTTATTTGGATCAACAAAGCAACTTGTTTTCCCCAAATATTTCAAGCGACGGCAGTGCATCTGATGCAGTTTAAAGCATTTAACTTCCTGGCAGTACTTCTTCCTCGTGAACTCCTTCTTTCATTCTTCAGCCAGGTTTGGCAGGATCTCATTGTCCGTGATGAGGAAGAAGCCGTTAAATGGCATCCTCCCAACCGGCAGTCCTTCGCCATCGCTCATCAAGATCAGCGCTGCTCTCTAATTATAATCGAGCGCTTATTAAATATTAATCCGATTAAAAAAAAGGCCGCCCCATCGACGGGGGATGCGTGGGCATCGAAGGGTTTGCGGGACCCTCCCACCCCCCTTTTGCAACATCAAAAGCATTCCTAAACGTCTGCTGCCACCTAGATCTTGACACTGAATTAGCGGTATGTGTGTAGGAAAAAAGGCATGGCTAGAATCAATTTTTCGATCCCAAGTTCAGCCCCGATGGACCGCTGAGAGCCATCCTAGGAATCACTTCCTGTTTCCACCAGAACAGGTGTTGAATGAGCAATGACAACTGGCGCTTTTTAAGTCGAAATGCACATTAAAGAGCGATTGTTGGTGGGATGCTGCAGGGGGAGGGGAGAGAGAAGAGGGGGTGGGGGTGGCCAACTTTGTAGGTGGCGAAGTAAGGTCACGGGAGCACCGCACCGGTGAAGGGTTAACTGCCAATTCTGATCACTGAGATTAGCGTAATCGGCCAATGATACCAGTCGTGGTCGACTTCCTTGCCATTGGTGGAGAGACCCTTTGCTGAATTCCAGCGCCATCTGTGAAGAGGGAGTGAGTGTACCAAATACCAAACAGCGGCCTTTCAGATGGTCAAATGCAGAAGTTTTTTTATATGGTTCTAGTCCATATACATGTAAATCATCCGAATTTGTGAACCCCCAACGGCCAGCCTAGTAAAGAATATACAGTACAATAAATGCAGTTATTTGCGATAAGTTTCTTTACTTTATACAACTAATGCAATGTATACATGTAGCTTAGTATACGGAAATGTGTTTTTTATATACATAATAAATCGATATGTATGCTAGAGATCATGTTTTCTCCGACTTGACGAGTGACGACACGTGGAACATTGGCAGCTTAATCGCAGATTACACTAATCGGATTTCGATGCAACCCCAAAAAAAGAAACGTCGTGCAATTCCCTCTAATACAGCACCCTATTTTCACCTAATTTCCCCCTAATGCTCGGGTCACTCTCGTCCACTCCGTGGGGGGCCAAAAGGCATCAAAATCGCTGCCCCCATGTAAACAAAGGGGTTAAAAGGCGTCCCATTTACCCCTGCAATCGAAGAATCGAATTTACACGCGCGTAGGTAGGCCTAATTGGTTTTTTACAACTTTCCCAAAACCGTAAAACGAGGCGCTTAAAACGTTTAGCAGTTAGACTATAAGCGGAAAACGCCAATGCGATGGACGCAGGAAGGAATGGTGGGGGTGGGGGGCATTGGGAACCAGGTGCGGTTGAATTATACTAATTTATGGCCGGTGGTCCAGACGCATGACCCACAAGAAGTGGCCAAATTTATTAGATTCGTACCGTGACTCAATTCCTCTGGGTGCAAATAAATCTATGCGGGGATGGGCGCATCCCTATCGTACACAAATTGCAGACGATTTAGATGGTCAGATCTGCTGAAATCTGGATTACAAAAAAACTAGGGTATGCAGACTTGATTCCAGACTATGCGAACTGCTACCCATAAAGCATGGTTTCGTCGTCGTAAATCTTGACCACCTCGTGATCCATAATCTAAGGTCAACCGGCAACAATATTTTCAAATTAAGGCGAATCTGGCTCCCAGATTCATGCCCATATCACGAAATTATGCCACCTGTAGGATTTTGAGACGTACGTTCCGCGCGTGTAAATGTTAATTTTGTTTTAATTACACGTTGCGTGTACTTTCAAGTTTTTTTAAAAAAATGTATGGCCAGTGGCGTACGAGTGTAATAGTACGAATTAAGTCCAAACAGTTGCAAAATCGCACGATTTGTTATGGTCAAAGAGTGGCCCGAGATCTACTTGTTACCATTAAAATGCTTTAAGGTGATGTACATAAACGGACGCACATGAATAGTCGATTTTTATTTTCTTCACTTACAAACATGAATTTAACAATAAAACTACATGTATTAGAAAATGAAACGATAAGCAAAATATATATTTGAAATAAATATATTGGGGTATACAACCTGTTGGCATATGATACACAGCCTTCGCACATATTACACATTGAATCATAACAAAATGTTCAACAATTTTAGCTGGATCTAGGGGAGGGGGAAGGGAGGGAGGCAGCACCTCTAGTCCACTGGTTATCAAAGAGATCAATGAACAGGGTCTGTTTGCCTTTCATCGATACCATCTATTTTTAGTGACGTCTGTTATTGCATTTATTATACAGTGTATTGTGTTATTGTATTGTATTTTTTGAGTAAGGGGGTTAAACTCAATCACACAACATTCCATCCCTCTAAACGAACCAACCCCACTAGCCGATTTTCAAACGAGCTGAACTTCCATATTACTGTATATTAAATTACATCTAAAAATGAAGTTATTTGTGTGAAAGCGTTCATAATAACGCGTTTTAATCAAACATACAGCCATAAGGAGAGGGTATCAATACAGTGAAACCTGTGCGAAACGTAGCACATTAAAGAATGTGATTCTCCTGGCAATTTATTTCTGAAACCTGTGTTAGTGACCACTTTTCCATTTTTGTAATTATTGCAAATTTCCCGCCTATAAAGCACTTCACACAACGACCACCATAAGAATTCGACTTCCTGGTCACGTTAGACCTTTATGGATGGTCCGTAACGACATCTGAACAATAATTCCGAAAGCATTTTAAGTGTTTTAAGGGTTTATTTCCCTCCAAGGGATAACACCATAATTCGTTCCGCTTACAGTAAATCAAAAGAAAATCGATTTCTCAAAGCGTTTCTAAAACAAGTTCACCTGGAAATAGGTGCTTCATTTCACGTCCCATTTCAGTTAATGCTATAACAGATAAGCCGTATAAATTACATACCGAAAAAAGTATTTACACGCGCGACCGTCTGATGAGTTGGCGCATCCTATAGTGGGGAATGCAACCAATTACCCAAAGTATACGGTAATTATTAGCCTGGAGAGAAAGTGGGTTATTTCCGGAGATGGACTGTAGTCGAAACAAGTGGTGGGTTGGCGCCATAGTTCCAGTACAGTCCACACAACTCGTGATCGTTTGTTTGTATTTCATTTGGGACCGTCCACAAAGAATGTCGATAAAATACAATGAACGTTTAGACCCATTATGACAACTTCAACCACCTCTAACTCGTGATCGTCCGAATTGGACAACCTTCTCTGTTATGCGACCTAAAATAAATAGACTGGACATTTTCAAATTGCAAAATGTACATGTATTTTGCAACTCAAAATTCTAAAGGACAACCGATTCTACAAAGGGAAAAAATTATAATAAGCATTTGAAGCAAAAATGTAATGTTTTTCACAGTGAACATCCTTTTGGGTAGGTTTTAAATTTAATTGCTGGCTGCGGCCATGAATGGATGGCGTTTGGTCAAAAAAAATTTCGTCCTTAAAAATCTGACCCCTGGGTTTCTGCTACGGGACGAGTGACAAGGACTTGTGGGCTGCGCATGACGTAGGCCAAGCGCTAGCAAGCATCTTTCAAAAAATGCATTTTCGCTATCACTGCGTGTGTCATTAAGACATCCACGCCTGTCGCCAATTAAGCGGCTCGTTTTCCTCGTCCTTAAGCCCGCCATTAATCATAGGCCTACTTTTATAATGACTTTTTTATTTTTAATAATGAGATGCTGAAGGTGCTTCGTCCAAACTGGACGAGAAGCGGTTAGGACGTTATTTCCGCTTTCCAAAAAATTGTAGGTCAATAGAAAATATCGTCCCAGGGACCCGGGGAATACCGGATGCGGTTTTCGCGGGTTCCAATCGCCCAGATAACCCCCGAAATATTCGTTTTGCGTCTTTTACGAAGCCAAAAAAAAAAAAGATGTAAACAAGATGGCGCCGCTATAAATAGCCGAAATCCATGCCCCCTTCAGCCCTTCTGCCGAAATGCGTGAGCGGATGACGTCGCTGGACGCATCTTGCATGCATGTCCAGGGCGAAAATAGCACGCTGGAGATGGCGCCAAGAATGAATTTTAGCATAGACAGTCTTCGTAATAATGCCTGCTTTCCCGAAATAAACACGTGAGGCACGCGGAGGCAAAATTCGCGAAAAGTTGCTTTATTTTTTTGCGAGTAAAAATAACAACTGGGCCGCGATTATAATTCGCGGTTGCGAATTATAGGAGAAAACGGGTGTCATAAAATCAACATCTACATAAGTGTGTTTGATATTGACATTTACCGATTTTCAGCAGTTTAATAATTACCAATTTTCTGCCCTTTGATGCCACAGGAATCGAAGGGAGACTTTGCTAATTTTTTTTAATGTGTTGAAAATTCGTAGTTTTAATGGCTTTGAAAATATTGAATTGCATAAAAAACGTTATCGATAATATTTGAATCCAAGAGACACCATTGCTGCTTAGATATTAGAATTAGCACCCAAGTCAAGACATATGACACAATCAGTCCTGCGTAATAAGAAATATGGAAATGCTTTTCTAGCATTTGGATGTCAAAAGTTTGCATCATTGGTCAGGGTGGACAGGAACATTTGCTTAAAAATAGTAGAAAAATCAAGAAAAAGCCAGGGAAGTTGAAACACTGCATTCCAGAAACCACGCCATCTAGAAGGAGTATCGAGGTACAGTCTATTTTTAGCAAGACTTGTAGTTTTTGTTCTACCCCATTAAGAGTTTCCTTGCACAGATTACATTGTGGTTGTGGTTGTCCGACCATTTCCGATTAATTATCGAACACCATTCAACTTGAGTGCCAAATACAAGCAATTGTCCCTTCGCGCTCGATTCCGATTACATTCAAGTGCCGCTCTTCATTCGAGTGCCTCCATGGGATTGAAATGAAATTAGCTGAGAAAATCGATTCGAAATGGGGTTGGATCTCCAAATTGAATCGGTCAAAACAAAGTCTGCGCCAAGAATTACGACTCGAAAAAGGAAATGAAACATTGCAGTTTTCCGGAGGCCGGATAGTGGGTGTGTCTGTCTGATCAATGCAAACCAAACTTCTTAACTAATTCCCATCTTCTGCCGTCTTGATTGGCTATTAAACCAAGCTCCGGGCTGGTCTGGGTCACTCGACTCGTTGAGGATTCAACAAGGTGACCCCTCTCAAACAATGAACCGGCAATGGAGTCGGCCATTAACGAAAGATATTGCCAAATAACGATATAAAATATTCAAATTAATTCGCCGAACGAGAGGATTACTTATGCATGGTCTATGACAATGCGCCATTGCTTGTTTTTTCAATATCAGACACCTTAAGCTGTTCTCAGTTAAACCACATACTCTTGATTGCACATGAAAGCAATCCATGCAATGATTGTAAAATGTGTGCAAGCAGATTGAAATTATGTCTAGTGATTAACAGTACATATTCATGAGCGATTGTTGTTTATGGAAAAAAATTCATACCTTTAAATTACAACCTTTCAGTTATAAGTCTGTCAGCTGAAAAATGCCTTACAGAATACGATGTAAGTTATCATTCGCAAGCGCTATCTTTATTTATTAGCTTCAGACGCCCACTGGGCAACTGGTCGTACAAAAAGAAGGTATTTAGATGGAAATAAATATGGTACCTTCAAATCCCCCTTACCTTAAAGTTTTACAAACGAACAATTTACTACCAATTAGTGGCTGCATCAAGCAATCAGGATGCCACCAACTTTCCACAAATTTAAGACTCAAACTGGTGGTATTTGTTTAAAATACTGCATTATTTCCTTTAATAAAGTACATGTACCACCAACAATACAGATTACTCAACATGTACATGTATGTACTTCTGCACAAAATTAGAATGTTTATTACCACCCATACGCATAAGAAATGCATGTAGATTGAGACAACATTTCATTTCAAGGAATTTTTGATGCGTTTAGTAATGCATTTAACGATGTTAGAATTTAAGATGCATTTTGAATGCATGTCTCAACTTGAAATGCAATTTAAAATGTGTATTGCCAATGCGTTTCTTTTGCGTATGGATAATTCAAGGCCAAACAATCAATGTCAATAGGTTCCCATTGAAATTATTATAATTCATTAGGTCTAAAGGACATAAGTTGTATATTGAACTGATTAGTTAGATGCTAGGGTGCCAGTGAGATTAGAAAGAAGGAAATAAAATTTGTGTCGATCATCTTTTTAAAGTTGTTTCTGGGAAGGCATCTGTAATTCTATGTAGGTTTAGAAAATATGCATGCAGTTTCTTTTGAATTTCACTGCCTAACATCAATGGATAGAAAACTTTTTGTAATAAATAAAAGTATAGAATTTCAGACAAAATTTAAACTTGCCTTCTATAAAGTTCGCTCGTAAGTCTACGCGAGATTAAATGTCGTTAAGCTTAACATTATGTGGTTCAATGCAAGCGTCTAATCCGTAAATGCTTCAATTGTAGTTTGGATAATAATCCAGGAGGTTTTGAACTAGAATTCATCGTATAATCTCGCGTGTTATGGGGGATGAAAATAAAAACGCTTTTGTAGCATAAATATAGTTTTGCTCAGAAAGAAAAGCGGCGAATATGTGAATGCTTTAAAACGTGAGTTTTTCGTCCGCGTTTTGCACAGATTTAAAAAAGGCTTTCAGGAATTGTATAAGTACGATTTCGCGGAGTCTTTTTACCCTAAAAATATTCCTCGTAGCTTTTAAAAATAACCAATGTTAGGGCTAAATCAACTGGAAAATCAGGGAAATCTGATTAATCGCTCGACTGACTTTGAAAACTGACATCTTATACATTATTCCAAAATAATGCCTTTTAAAAAGTATTCATTCGACTTGAAGAATTCAAAGGACTGGGGGTGCCATTCAACATCCATTGTCGGAAAACTAGAATCGCATTAATGTCAATCGTATTCTTAGAACGTGTCAACACAACATGAGTTGAAAACATTATCAACGCAACTAGCTACTGGCACGATTTTATCTCCAATTAAATACAAACTACATGTAAGCATATTCAACGTTTATATAGTTAGAGAGAAGACGTGATCTGAAACTCAAAAACAGAGCATTTGGATGTATTTATAAAGTTTAATGATACGTTAAGTTTGATTTCCAAAACGTTCGTTAAATCCTTGATGAGCAATGATGACATTCATAAATCCCTAAATCTACAAGGACAACCCTGTCATCGCAATGCATGTAGGTTCCACTAATGCTATAGTGTATGTGGTATCATGTAGTTTCCTATGTGCTTCCATGCAGTGAAACACATCACGTCACAACCACGATGTTCAAAATTTTACAATAAACTACATTTTAAAGTTTAATTAATTAAAAACACAGCATGAGATAAAATAATGTTTCAGTAATTTAAATTCATAACAGCGCATTATAACCTACAGATCTTCCCGTGTAATAATTACACTTGCGAACAAGGAAATTAGTGTTTATCACTAAAGGACAGGCCTGAACCCAAGCATTTGGTCCATAATGGACCAAAACTTTAAAAAAATCTGCCCGCGTGTGGCCACCTTTTGTGTTTTTGCTCTACACAGGTTTATATTACGGTGTAGGGACTGTTAGTCACATGGTTGTAGTAGATTTTACACGTCAATGCGAGGACTCACTAGTCTGTCATTACCGTCATTTTATCAAGACGTTGTTATCACTATCTCGCGACATTAGGGAACACAATTCACCACATTTTGAGAGTTAATCATTTCGATCCATCTCCAAATTCACAAAACGTTTTGTAGGCAGTGCAAGTATACGGAACCAGGAATTATTTGGGGTACAATGCAGATAGTTTGGAAAGCATAAGGTCACGATGTTTGGGGGGATTAACGAGGGGGGTCTTGGCTTAATGAAAGGTGCTAAGAAGACTCATTTGGGGACCCCTTGGCAAGGTGCCATCTCGGTTCAACTTGGCCCGATAAGCGAAGGATTAGCGCATGGATTAACCCCCTAAACTAAAGTTGTAATCCTAGAATAGCTGATTAGCGCTGTGTAACACCGCTTCCTGGATGCGCAACACGAGGGGGAATGCGATTGTCTTGTCTGTTGTTTCTTGAATAGTTAAATGGTCGCAAACCACTGACTTTTGTCTATTTCGGATCCTAAATATATGTGCCGAATGCTAACGACCTGCCAAATCAATTAATTGGTGAATTGATTGCATGTGTCATTGTGATACGCTCGAACACAAAAACAGCACAGTGAACAAAAACAATTAGTCGCTGCAGAGTGAAGCGAATTTCTTTGGAGCTTTAACCTCATTAATTTTATACCAGTTAAATTTCTCACGTTGAAAATTGCTCGCACAAAATGCTAACTTTAATACCCCACTCTTGACTTCTTCCCCCTCACTGGCGCCATCCTCTCTTATGGCTGCTAGTACGGATATGTACATGAATGATTTTCAACATAATTGAGCAAAAATAATAATTCGATAATTTCTCCTCGTTATACCCACCATGCAGAAAAAACTCTCGGCACATTTCTGCTTTAAATACTAATTGTAATTCGAAAATTTACAGGGTTTCCACTGACCTGGAAAATGTGGACTTGTCAGGGAAGTAGGAAAAACCTGCAGAAGTCAGGGATAGTTCGGAAATGTTTCGTTTATTGATACAAAAATAAATAAATAAACTTGAGGGTGCATGACGGATTGTTTCCATATTTGTTTAATTTTTTTTAAATAAACAGAACATTTACAAGTTATACAAATAATCTCTGCTTCTGAAGTCAAAATTTGAAAGATTCCTGTTCCATACTTGTCGAAAATGTCCCACTATACAGTATGGAAAAATGTGAACTTTTTAAATCGAGGTGAGTAAGTCTATTACACGAGGAATGAAACTAATTGAACATTTTTAATTAAGAAATTCCGCCGAAATGAATTAAACGATGACGGTTCGTTTATCAGTGAATATGATTCCGGGTGTTTACTTCCGGAAATTACTGGAGAGGTTATGATGGCGCATTAAATGTCAAGGATTAATTAATCCGAAAATCAAACCAATTTGAACCAGCTACATTAGGTCAATGGGCAATGCGTTATACGGTCTTCCGAACAAACATTGTGTGACAAATACAACCAAGAGGTCATTTTCAACTATGACCTTGCCTGAGTGTCACCTTTTAGCACCCATATTCGTTAAAAGAAAAGGCACGAATTAATCACCGCTATGCGATTATTTTGAACTCCATGAGACCAATTATCATCTCTAAGCACTAATATAAGTCAGTGAAAAGGCCAAATGGCATTTAGAGGATGGTTGTTGTCAGAGCATCCTACTATATTTAATTTAATTTGAAATAATTACCTTGCGATCGAACTCACGCACTAAAATTTTTGAACGAAATGAAACTTGTTCAATGCATCAAAAATGCTCTGGATCCAAAAACACTAAAATGCAAGGTGAGAACTGGTTTTATTCCTGTGTGTATAATTAATTAAAACGCTCGATAAATACAGAACACGAAATAAATTTGTACGACAAAGGGAAGAAATTAGCCGATGCAGTATAGTCCTAATGGCTGCGTCTTTATAAAGCTTCTTAAAACAATTAAAGAAGAAGTTGTTTTAAATTAAGTGAACTTAATTCGCGCTGGCCTACATTATCCCTGTTGGACATCTTTTGTTGTTTTTTTCCATTTCTTCAGTGGGGAAAAATACCCGAGAAAGAAAACAAAAACGAAAAGAAAAACTGCGAAACTGAATTTACAAGGAGACAGAATTGAGGAGTGGAGTGCAAATGGCGTTTTGCGGAACGAAATTAAACATTTGCCATACTAAACAATTGTAGATTTTAGAGAGTGCTCGCAACATCCCCCTATCCTTATGTAATTGCTTGTCGGGCATTTCTTATGAAATTTCATGTAAAAAAAACAACAACTGAAGATGGGTGGCACAAAATTCCGATTGATATGTTGTTTTACCATTATTTTTACCAGTTGAAGAGGGTGGAGGTTACCAAAATTGGCCATTTATAAGAGGGTAGGTGATCGAAGACCCGAGAGTTGATAGTCTTATGACGACCATTTACCATTACCACCTAATGTACATGTAATAACTGAAAATATTTTTAACAGCTACTAGTCTTCAAGCTTTGATCACAAAGACAGTAGTTGTACACCAAAACGAACTCGTAAATAAAATAATAATACATTGTTATAATAATAATTAAAACATGTTAGGCATCAAACATTTTTGCAAGAAAACAAAACGTTATTTCTGGGTGAAAAATATGTTTAAGACAGAGCCAAACGGATGTCCACCATGCAAAAAAAAAATAAACATTTACGCCATTTGCCCCAGTGTATAATTTCAGCTGTCGTTCTGTGTTTCATAATTTCAAAATGTCCCGTTTATTTATAAGAAAATTTAAATTTGAAAAAAATAATAATAATAACGCAATGCACGGTTACATTGCAATGAAGACATTTTAAGGCTAGCGTAACAAGTTTTCCTCAAATTTATTTAATTAAAAAAAAATAAACGGGAGATTGTCAAATTATAACAAATCACTCAAACCCTTTGGACACTAGCGAACATAAATTTAGCCATAATAATAAATATTT